>QVQU01339362.1:0-10095 GCA_003456935.1 Machilis hrabei | reverse complement strand
TGCGGCTCAGATCGTACGACTTATATAAACTGGTGCTATTTGAGGAAAGCCATGTGTGCGAGTAAGTCGAAGAAGAGTAAGTAACTGCTTTCTTTTATTTATTTCAGAAATGAGGGCGTAAAAACACTAGAAACTTACTTTCTGTTTGCACGTTGCTTACATTACTCATAATTACTTTTAGAGTTCAAACATTACAGTGCACTAGTTTTCGTCTGACACTTTTATAACCAGCGGAGAAAGTTCCCTTGTGAGCATCAAAGTTTCGAGAAGATTGACCGACAGGTTGGCCTAGTGGTTAGAGTGCTCGCCTCCTGATCGGGAGGACCCGGGTTCAAATCCCGGTGCCGGCTCGTAGCCCTGGGTAAAAAGGGTTATCCTATGAACGAGTCTACCTGTGAAGCACTCCACACTAAGGTATGATCGTAGGCGTGTTCCGGGAGTCACGTTAAATGCGGGTCCCATCGATAAGTGTTCGATGTAAAAGATCCCACCTCCGGCTATGTGTCGGCTGAGTGGCAAAAATTCAAAATTCAGTTATCCTGAAGCGTCATTACGACGCGGATGGGGTCTCCATTAGACCTGAGATGTCATAACAGTGGGACCATAATCCAATAGCAATAGCGAGAAGGTTGTTGACACAATACCACAAGGGACAAATACACTAAAAAACCAGCGACATCAAACGATCTCAAACAATGCATAACACAAGAAACTGAAAACATAGCAGCAGTGTTTCAGTCTAATGGAAACTTTTTGAAAGACATGATTTCTTAAAAGCAATCAAAAGCTGTCACGGCCTATAATTTCTATTCAGGATAAATCTCCCTTTCTTGCACATCATTAGCACATCATTAAACATTCATCAATTCCAAGTGGTGCCTTTTTTATTTCATTTTGAAAACAGTCAGGTGTTTCTGCCCAACCCTGTATAGCTAGTATTTATTTTCAATAATTCTTCAATTATAACCCATTTGTTTGTCTTTGCTTTCCAGATCTACGCCTGAAAAACAGAGGCGCATGCAAGAGTTAAGGAAACCAGAATGAAAGATGACGAATTGACCAAAACTGTTATTCATTTTTGTAAGATGTTAACTACGGGAGTCTTAATGGATTGCTTCCTTATTAATAAGTAGGCCTAATAGCAAATAAAGAATCTTATGTCATCCCTACGATGCCTTATTATTAAAAGTGTCTTCTTTTATATTTTATTAGAACTTCTTTGGCTCACACTGCCTTAATGATAGTGTGTTTGTTTTAAATCCTGGTCAGGAAGTACCATGTTCAAATCTCAGGGATAAGCACTTAATATAAGGACTTATCAAACGACTATGCTTGTGAATTACACCATTTTGATTAAGGTAAGTGTTAAAAGTGGGATTAACGATAAGTTTTCCATGNAAAAGAACCCACCACTCGAAATATGTCAAGTGCTTTATAAATGTCCCAAAGCGACATTCTGACTCAAATGGGGTCTCCATGGGATCTAAGCTGTAAGAACCAATAGGTCATAAGTCAATATAAAGAGCATGTTGAGCTTAAGTTTGTGAATGTATTAACTAATCCTTTAGTAAACCATAATAATTAAATTTTGTGTTAAGAGTCCTTTTCAACGTTTCCCCAAGTTCGTGTAGGGGTAGAAAAGGAGGAACACAGAGGTTGACTGGGAGGAGCAACTGAACATCAGAATTCGTCTGATTGGCAGGCAGTTGCCTATTCTCCGGGAATGGTGACATGCGTAAAGGGGTGAGCGGGCGGAGGGAGAGTGGGTGGAGCTTACTCGCGGGAGAGGATGAGTGACCGGTGATGGTAAATAGTAATACTAAATAAACATACTTTTTAGTACTGAAATAACAGTTCTGAGAGTCACTCATAAAACGCATATTTGAGCTTATATAAATTACAAAAGTGTGATTGACGATCCTGTAGTATTATAATTCTTCTTTTCATTACACGTTTGTCGAAATCGATTCACACACGTGTTTCCACAAAATTTGCTTACGAGCGATTAAAAACGTATTATTTTTCACACTTTTTACTCAAAATAAGACAAATGTAAACTATGGGTACCTTGTATAGAAAGGAAACTTTCTACTAAAACAAACCGCATGAATGTGTCTTTCTTAGTTCAAGAAATATAAGTTGCCTACGAGCCTCCACAAAATAGTGTAAGAACAGCATGAAACGGACTCTTAACGGTTCCAAATCCAATATTTCAATCACAAATGAAATAAATTGCTAAGTTTCATGATATGTCTCTGCTGTCATCATCAAGCATCTTAAATTCCGTGCTGAAATTTTCACTCAGGCAGCAAAAATACCTTGAGAGAAGGAGCATCAATAACAAAGACATATTACAGGGTATTAGGCAAGGCATCTTACACTCAGGTGCCAGCAGCACTGCTAGACAATTGGATGTGTGTTACACCGTGGAGTATTCGTGCATTTTTCGCTACTTATTTGTCAATGTGCACAAAATATCGACATATGACTCGAAACTTTAGAAACAGATGGTGCTCAGAAACTAATTAAAGAGATAACAGATGGCTTTTTTTTTAATTATAAACCACGTGGTGTTGGATCGGAGCTGGCATCCGTACTGGCATCTCATTGGGCAGTCGTTAAAGATGCAAGATCGTAGTTAGCAACGCTGCAGTTGTATCCTAGTGTGAAAATGACCTAAGAGGTAAGGACTTCGTGGCACTTGCAGGTGGAACTATCAAGAAATCAAATATATACTTGAAAACCATAATATACCACTATCTACCGGAGATAGTGTTATATTATGATCCACTCAGAGCAGGGGTTCTCAACTTATTGGGGGAAACCCAATCACAAATTCATCGAATGACACCGAATCCAAGTTTCTACAAAGCGTAGAACGGGCTGTAGACTGGTCTGTATAAAACTGTCGCAAGAACAAGACAAAAATCCACTTCCGGCCCTAAGCTTTATCTCTATTTCCCGTTTGTGGATTTTAATTAATTTGGTATACATGTCATCTATATACCAATCATAGCTAGTATACAAAATTTGGTTTAAAATATTGAATTACAGCGGAATTATTAATGCTTCAAGTTTCTGTTTAACATTGGACAGTGCCTTCAAACCTTATATATTGGCCCGGGACAGTGACTTCAAACCTTATATATTGGCCCGGGACAGTGACTTCAAACCTTATATATTGGCCCGAGCAGCCAATATGATATGAAATTTGAAGGAGGAAAGCGAAATACAACTTCTGTACATTTTTTTTATTCATGCATTAGTGGTTACAAAAAACATCCTACAATTTGCTTAAAATTTCGGGAAGAAACACACCGTTAACAAGTCTAGTTTAAGATATGCAAAAATGTGATTTTTCGTTAGTTCAGTTTTAGGCACTAACTTTATACCCTTATTGTTTAAATATATTTAATTTCGATTTACGTTTTTAGGGCTTTGCAGTTCGTATTTTGCATATCAAAGTATACAACAGTAATTTCAACTACATGAAGCGTGATAAGGGAAAAAGGTTGATTATTTGATACTCAAGCATTACCGTTAACTCTCTACTAACGTTCATATTAATCGACAAACATGCAAAGCTTACAGTACCTGCCTGTGCGAGGATAAATTCTAACCAAGATGGCGACTTCAAATATGAAAAATTTGTGCAGCTTATTCGTGTTGGTTGTGGGTAAGTATTATATGATTTCACTTTACCTAAAAGCACCCAATACAACGCCAAGATAAAACAAAGTATTTATATTCTAATTTGAATGTATTTGACATTGGTTCACTAAATTCTGTACTACTTAGATGGGTATTATAAATTGTTCTTTGCCAGATTTTGCCATCGGAGGAGCCTCTTTTGACAAGTATGGACGCGAGTGCGTGCCTCAAAAATGTCCTGAAAACATTTGGGCATTCGTGTGCGATCATAATGGAAACTGGTACAAGAATTTCTGCCAATTCCACAACGCCAAGTGCGAAAACCATAGTGAGTATTGCAATATTGTGTAAGCATGACTACTTTTAACCACCTCCCACGACAAGATTATTGGAGGAGTTTCATGAGATAATGGTGTTTGCGAGTAGTATATTCCAGGAATTTCTCAGCTGATTTCTCCGCAATTTTCGATAGAAAAGTTCTTATCGGGTAAGATGACTGCTGTATAAGACAACCAAATCAGACACTCGTGTTCTAAACCAGGTGCTGAAGTTTTCAACCTTTCCCTGTTGAATGCTGCTGTGTTTTGTGTTTACGTGATTCATTAGAACCAGAGCGTCTGTGAAAATTAGTGTAGTTATAATGGACGACTTTGGACAGAAATAAAAAACTGTAAGTGTAAATACTTGATTTTTAGGTTAGTTTGGTTATATTAGGTAAGATGGCTATTAAAGCCTTATTAAAGAAAAGAAAATTTAAATCACGGCTAGCAGAATTTGCAATCACTCTGAATCTACAGGACGTTTGTGTTTACATTCCGACGGAAGGAAGCCAAATGCAATCAGGTTAAAACCGAGTATATGGAACTCTTTTGTAAAATAGCGTCATGGCAATACCTCCTATAGAACAAGGCTCCAGTGCTCTAACGTCATGCGCTTGTAACATAAGCATGCGTAGGCGATGCCAACTAATAACATTGGCTGTGCTGGTCGAGGTGAGGACAGCCAACCAAACGGGACAGCCCAGACAGCCTCGTCGTTATGACGTCACCGCGCGAGCCCTGAGGCCTTGTTCTGTATAAGGTCATCCCGGGAGAATAACAGGTTGGTAAGGTTGATGTAGTTAAAAAGTCATCACAACACGATGTCACCTCATCATCAACAAGTTAAAAATGGACATAAACGAGGTAAAAGCCTCAGGAAGTCAACACGTTAAATAATAGAATGACAGGGACAGCCTTTAAAAAAATCGCAGGAGATGACACTGGCGCCCAACGTGGGGTACAGGTCATGGGCGTCCGCTTAAGATTATCATGTTAATCGTAAACAAGAACCTCTTATGAAACTCTTTCGTTAATCTTGTCGTGGGATATGGCCTTTAACAGGCCTCTTTATCTGAGTATCTCTCTATAGAGTTTCTCAATCGGTTAACATACTGAGCTCTTAAAAAGTTTACCTCCCTCTCATCTTGTTAAGCGTACGCTTATGTGTGTCCTATTATTCTTGTTGAAGTCTTTTTATTGCAATGTTAGTCACTTTGACCATTCTTAGCACGGGTTGTTAGAACCATAATTAATAAAATTGACACTTTCACCGTATTACACCCAGTGTTGTATCCGTATATTACAATGAGACAGTGCAACCAAACTGCATTCTTGATTTGTAACAGAAAAACCAACAATTATTACTCAATAAAAGATGTTGTCTCACTTCAATAATTCCTTCCATCCGGTTACTTGATTATTTGGTAGGGGCCACCTCCTCCACTCCCTTTATTATCTCTTTATATACGTTTTATCCCTTTGTCTATCGTGTACTCCATATGCCGAATCCCCTATTTAAAGGTTTTCAACCCTCTTTTCCCAGAACCGACAGGTTGGCTTATGTATCGAGTGCTCACCTCCTGCTCGGGAGGTCCCGGGCTCAAATCCCGGCCTGACTTCTAGCCTTGAGTATAACGGGTTATGCTACGAGTCAGCCTGTGAAGCACTCCACAATAAGGTATGATCGTAGGCATTTGTATCAGTAAGCTAACGGGTCGATTTATAATGAGTCCTAGTTCTCAGATAAACCCAGATACGTATTAATGGATTTCGGTTTTTAATAAATGTTGCACCAAAGTATTTAAAAATGAGGAACTATGGTACTTCTGCCGTTTGTACTTCAGCTTGGAATCACAAATTTAAAGGCCAATTTACACAGGCACTGTGGATGATTACTTTTTATTAATTATCCGCAATGAAATCAACGGATGAACAGAAATCTGTTTATACTGTTCATCAAAAATGAAACTTTGCATTCACTTAAAGATCGCGGAAACTGTTATTATGAGTAAGCAGCTAAAAAACATGTCCTGTTAGAGTGGGCTCAGGAAGATGAAGCTATAAAGAAAAACGTTTAGATATGATTTAAGAACATTTCCTGGGGCTATTGTAATACAAAAAAAGAACCATTCATTTGAAAAGCAGATATAAACATGAAAGAGTGCATTCCTGCTAAAATGAAATTACAAATCGCCTTAGGATGCTTACATATTGTTGACCCATGTTAAAACAAAATATCAAACGCCATTGGGGATGAACGACAGGTCACCACTTGTTTACACGGTTCACTTCCGATGATACATATAGAGTGATTCATCAAAAGTGAACAAAAGTTGGAAGTGGCCAACTTCGTTCAACCCTCATCCTAGATAATCAATTTGGATGAATTAACCGTTTATATGCTTCACTTTTAGTGATTCGTCCAAAATGATCATCAAAAGTGAATCGTGTGTTCGCTACAGCCAGGCCAAAAATCATGCTCCCGGAAAACAAATCACTTAATATCTCGCTTATGTAGAACAAATCCGGGAAACTAAAAAAGGGGAGACACAGAATAATGACTTGTGTTGATTTTGGTGTAACATTTTCAAAAATTAATTAAAATCTAATACGTGTAATTTGGTTATTTCTCCAATTTTTTTAAAAGCCGAATTTACCAAATTACCCAAATTAGATTTTAATAACTTTTTGAAAATTGTATACCAAAATCAACACAAGGCTCCCCTTTTTTAGTTTCCCGGCTTTGTTCAACCTAAGCCAGATATTAAGTTATTTGTTTTCCGGAAGCGTAATTTTGGGCCTGGCTGTAGCAAACGCTCTTAGGCGGATCCGCAGTGAAGCGAGAGACGCGAGCCAGCGGAATGACGTCATTCTTGCTGTGAGTGTTACGGCCGACGTGCGACGACCAACTGTCTCAGTGAGGCAACAAACTCTGGTGCGATTGTATCAGCGCTGCGTATTTTTCTTGTTTTTAATCGCCCGAGAATAGGAAAAGTATAGTAGTTCTTCGTCCATAATGAAGAAGAAGTCTTCAATAGGGAGCCTGCCTAGAGATTGGCTTTCCCTCTACTGCATTGTGGGAGATCGCACGCGAATAGGCGACCGAGTTGGAATTTTCAAACGCCTGGGCCAGTCGTAAATGGGCGTGGTTAGTCGCGAGCGTTTTCACAATTCCTTCACTGGATTGGATGGAAATTAATGACATTGAAATGAGGTCACATCGCTCGCTTCACTCAGGATCCGCCTTCAATGTCAAACATGACGTCACGTAACTTAACTCTAACCGACTGTTCATGATATTTTATTGCTTGAAGCGATTTGTCTCAGGGTCGAAATTGTTTGTTCCTGGTGACCTGCCCGGCTAGGGACAGTGTCGCAAAAGTATTTAAATATTAATTAGCAGATATGTGCATTAACACACTAAGGAAGACTTTTAAAAGCACTGGATTGACTTCACATTATAATTACTCGCTCAACAAAAAACTGTTCATGAGTAAGAACAAATTTTGTTGTTCGCTTTTCGGGAATGTTGTGACGTGTTTTAAGGTTAATATTTACCGATGTTTTGACCATATTACAATGATCGTCATCAGGGTTGTCAGTCACAAAACTCACAATCTNCCTGTTGANCTGTCAGTTACTGTTATGTTGATATTAAGATGCAAGTATATCGCTTACCGTAACAACTTAGCTTTACATATCCGTCTCGATTGTTTGTGGTTTTGAAGCACCAAGTTCAACGTCGTGGGTATCAGGAATCCATCACAATTTTAATCGTCAAACCGACGGGTTGGCTAAGTGGTAGAGTACTCGCCTCCTGATCGGGAGGTTCCAGGTTCAAATCCCGGGGGCAACTCCTAACCCTAAGTATTAAGGGTATCCTATTTGTCTACCTGTGAAGCGCTTCAAACTAAGGTACGATCGTACGCGTCTTCCGGGAGGGAAGTTAAAAGAAGGATCCCATTGATAAGTGTTGAACTGGCTCTTTGCTGAGGAAGTGGTATAATGTAATCTTGTTGACGCGGGTACGGTCTCCAATAGACTATCGCACTCAGAACTGTGGAACTATAAACTCAAATAATCAGATCAATAAATTGAATCGTGAAGATGGGTTCCTGTGACTAACAAAGTGGAAGTTGGAGCTTCAAATCCCCGCAAAGAGGGGTATTGTTTTTAACCCTCGTAACTTTCTTGTAGGGTTTATTTATTACGGTTTACCTCGCACAGAAATTTCAATCATATCAGGTAGCGTTAACTATTTGAACATATTTTAAACCTCCAATGAATGTCTCCTATTCAATGTGCTATTTTCATAAGTTTTAATGTAGTCACTTGTTCTATTTTAAGAGCTTCAGCTGCGCTGGGACAATTGTGGTGCACCACCTCAAGGTATGTATTCACTAACATCTTATTATACCTTTGTTTGTGAATCAAACGCACCGTGAGTGACAAACGTGAACACAGAACTAGGAAGAAAGTAATGGGATACATTCAGAGTGACGTCACACGTGCGTAGAACTATGGGTACTCAGGCAAAAAAGAGACTCAAGAGTGTGGCATTGTATTCTTTGTATGGTTGATGTATGTAGCTTGTTGGATACACAGTATATTACAGTTTTCTCTATTTTGACTGGTTTAGTTGTCCAGACTGTACATTCAGTTTTTGAAAACATAAATACTAACCTATTCATTGATATCCCAAACTGAATTTTCAGCTGAAGGACCATGACCACCCACGAAGTGTTTGCTACACACATAGTGGGATCTCGAAATTTTGTCCATTGTTCAATTCCTTACTTCCACATGCATTTAGCCACTTCAAACACTTGTCACGGCATTTAAAAGGTTTAGGAAATGGTATGAAGAAGACGTCTTTCGTGTAGCCTCTGTTATTATGCCTAGAATCTAGTGGCGGCTCGTGGATTTGTGAACTGGAGGGGCTGCATGTTTATCCCCCTGTGCCGAGGGAAATTTCCCTGTTTGTAACAACACTGATTGCAATACAATCAGTGACAAGTGGCTTCAAACGTGTCGAAAGTAGCCGAACGTTTCCGACTAACCTCGGACTGCAATTTTTGCAGCCTAAACTGGCCTATGGTGAACGAGGGGTGAAATGGGTTCATACTTTGGTTGTGGCAATACTCTGTGGGTCATTCAGTCTGGCAGCCTCTTAGAAGGAAATGGATCTAGTAGTCACATTAGGTCGGAAGCAAAATCGGGTGCGAAGATGTTGCGCATTCATAGAATGAAAGCCATTGATGATATTTTCAGAAGTTAGGAAGACATATTTATTCGGTAAATAAAAAAAAAACAATTCCTTCTGATACGTCTGGGAAGGCTGCAGCCTTGCAGCCTTGCAGCCTTTTTGCACGAGCCGCCTCTGCTAGAATCGCCTCTACACAAGCCATGGATATGAAAAANGCTTCTAAGGCCGTGGCTACATTGGTTCCGTCCAGTCCAGTCCAGTCCAGACCAGACCAGACCAGACCAAGTGGCCACATTAGCGCCCGACTGACTGGCAAAGATGAAATTAAGTTTGTATCTTTGATTCCTATAGTTCACGGATTTCTTCAAGTTGTTTCATAATAAATACAAGCTTATAAACGCCAAGCGCAAATATTAATAAACAAAATGTCGAGTTCAGGACTTTCTAACCGACTGTTCAGCACTGATAGGCTATACAGTACGTTTTACTTTTTACATTTTATTCCAAGATTGCTGAGCATTAATTTTAAACATCTTTCCGAGCTTGTTCATTGCCTATTTATGTCCATTTAGCTCATTCATTGTCTGTTCATCGTTCATTCCGTCCAGCAGAATTCTATTATGATTCGTTAAATCCAGAGCTTCCGTGAAAATTCATTTCGTTACAATGGATGACTTTGAACGGAAATAACCACCTAACCTAACTAAACTAACCTAAAAATCAAGTATTTACACATACAGTTTTTTAGTTCTGTCAAAAGTCGTCCATTATAACTAAATAAATTTTACGGAAGCTCTGCATCTAACGAATCCTAATAATTTCAGAAGAACAATAGGCCTAAGTACTTTTATATAACAAAGCCTACGATTTAAACAAACTTGTGTAAACTAATGACCTTACTTGGAAAATTTAATTCTG
>QVQU01338807.1:0-11310 GCA_003456935.1 Machilis hrabei | reverse complement strand
CTCTCGACGAACAAGAGATTAAAGAAGCTCAAAATAGGGACGAGGAATGTATAAAATTAAGGAGGAAGATAGAAACGAATCGGAATACGCCATATTACATGAAAAATGGGCTACTGATGTATCACTTCAGCGACAAAAGACGCATTTACCATGAGAGAGAATTAACAATGATTCCCAAAGCCCTGAGAAATAATATTATACGACAATATCATAACCCTCCCTTTGCTGCTCACAGAGGATCAGTGAAAACCTTGCACAGAGTTAGACAGAAATTTTATTGGCCAGGGATGACGGAAACTATTCAACAGTTTTGTACAGCATGCCCTTCGTGCCAATAACGCTCAACTGTTACAGTAAACAAAAGGGCACCTCTTGTTATATTTGACGAAGTTTCAGAGCCATTTGAAAGAGTAGCTATGGACATTTTGGGCGGATTACTACGTACAGATAGTGGAAACAAATACATTTTGGTAATGACTGATTATTTAACTAGATACCTAACTGCGGTTCCCTATCCAGACCAGAAAGCAGAAACAGTTGCCAAAGCGTTTGTTGACCACATCATATGCAACTTTACGACGCCTAAACAGCTATTAACAGATAATAGAGCTCAATTCACATCCAAGATGTTTAAAGCGGTCTGTGACTACCTGCACGGTAAGAAGATACAGACGTCTGCATTTCACCCCCAGACAGACGGAGTTTGTGAAGTCCTGAATCGTTCAGTCCTTAGTATTTTGTCAAATTACTGCGAAGAAAACCAAAGAAATTGGGACGAGTTGATACCTCAAATTGTTTTGGCACACAGAACATCGTACCACGAAAGTTTGGGTGACACACCTTTCTTCGTGCTCTTTGGAAGAGATCCAGAACTACCCTTTGATGATTTCTTTAGGCCTATAACACCTGACTACACAGATTACGATGACTATAAAGAGAAATTAGTGAAAAGAATGCAAGTTGCGTTTCAATACGCCAAAGAAAATCTGAAAGAAACAGCCGAAAAACGAAAAGTTCAGTATGACAAAAGGTCTACCGCAGTCAAATATAAGGTAGGAGATCTAGTATATTTATTTGTACCTAATGTAAAACCAGGACAAACCACGAAGATTGCCAGAAGATGGAAAGGGCCTTTTCGAATTATTCATCAAAGAGGAGAGGTGAATTTCGAAATTGCGCCAGTCGGAAAACCAGGTAAAAACAACTTGTACACGATAACAGATTGAAGAAGCACTTCCCACAGCATTCTTTTGATTACTATACAAAAGAAGAACCAGAAAAGGACGACGGACCGATCAGCGACGAGACAGTGAGCCCAGATGACTACCAGGAAGAGAAAACAGAGGACGAAGGTGAAGAAAATGACGAAGAGGAAGGAGGAGAGGACCAAGAAGAAGAACAGTATTACCCAGATCACACGTACACACAAGTCCATAAACAACCATGGGTATACCACCCTATTCTCCGAAAACAAAATTTCGAAACTCAAAAACAACCGAAACCTACCCCGTCTAAACCAAACTACCTTGTGGATAACACCACGGAACCTCCAGTAACCACTCCGACCCATACACCACCCACAACACCGAGTGCACCCGAACCCACTTCACCTGGAGAGCTACTACAACGTCCACTTCCAATTCTACATAGATACGAATTGAGGAGTAGAAATAAACCATTGAGTACAGACGCCACACTNCGACCGAGCGAAAGAAAAGAAACCACTACCGGTCTCCAAACAAACAAAGACTCGAACCAAGAAATCGTCACTGAACGACCAATGAGCGAAAATTCAGTGGAAAAACAAAATATACCAGACACTTCTCAAACCAATAAAACAACAGAAAGTCGACCTGATCCATCCACTAGTAACCTCAGTTTAAAGAAGACAGAAAACATTCTGCATAAATCACATACAGATGGTACAGTTTCAAAAGTACGTACCAGCCCTACTGAGCGAAAACCCAGTACATTAACGACAGAAAGGAAACAACAGTTGGAGAGATCTACAGCAAAAGGATCTATTCAATACTCGCCAAAGGAATTGGCACTCAGATTGAAAATTCTAGAGAAGATGAGAGCGCAGCAAGCCCCGGTAAAACAGAAAAGGTATTTTCTTGCGAAATTACTCGGAACACCCGAACCCAAAAGGAAAGTAAGTTTTCATCCGGAAGCAAAGAAGACTGATCGAACCCGGGACCCCCGAAAGCAGTGAACGTAGGGAACCCAATGGAACGAGGCAGAAAGATGTTGGTGGATGCGATTAATTATATCGTTGATGAAGTACCAGAAATGTCAGTAGGTACTGACGAATTAGACGACGAGTGGGTAGACTATTAGAATAAATGGTATCATATAACCAATGAGAGAAATGTTAAGGTAAAATGAAAGTGCAAACAAAGATATTAATTGAACCTGGGTCACAAAATTAGAGAGTGCCCAGGGAAACTTATGTTTTTCAGATGAAACAGTCGCAGCATGCGGAGCCAAAAGGAAGCAGAACCAGCGGTCCAGATTAAGAAGACGAGTAAAGAACAAGGACTCCAAGATTGGATGGGTCAACTCTACCGGCAGTCTGCCGAAGAGAGAAGATTGGTCTTCACAGCTGGTATCTACAAAGAAGTTGGCATAGTTCCAATGAGAAAGTTTCTCCGTCATCGGATCTCATTACATTGGAAAAGGTACATAAATCTTCTAAAATTTTCTCTCGGGTTATTGTTTTGAAAAACATTCAAATTTTGCACGTAAATGGGAAGCTAGTCTTCTATGGATGTTATCTTAAACGGTTGTCGAACTATATTTCACTTGAGTTTTCAAATGAGAAATTCTCCTAAATTGTACAAGTGGTTGTAACATAGGGTCATCCATTCTATTTCCATAAATTAGAAGGTTGTTGAAATTAAATTCTTTCATGAAAATGGAAAGTGAACGTCCTAATCAAATGAGACATCTTCAATTGTTAAGATATTACAACTAGATAACTTGTAGCCTTACGTAAGAATTGTATAAGAAGTAGTTAACTTCAAGCCAATTGTCGGGCTTTGTTTAGTATGTAAAATTAAAAGTTATGTAGAGTGTTATTTTCAAAGATATTGTTGTTTTACAAGTCTTAAATTTTAGAGTGTAAGTTCAGATCTTGTTTAGTATTACATAAGAATTATTTTAGAATTAAGTCATGTTGTTTAATGTGTAAGTTCAAGGTAATTAAATTACATAATAGGCGTATTGACTGTTGTAACTCCTGCTTAAAATAAAGTTGCTTATTAAGGCAATAGTAGGTTGGAAATTTCGAACTGAAATTATGTTAATATTGTTTATTTTCCAACTATGTAATATTTTCCTTAAATATTACTTTCATGTTCAGATTCATACATAGTATTACAAAGATAAAACTTGATTCAAATTATAAAACTTTATAAAGTAACTGTACTTGTATACTTAAAATTCTTGATGTAAAGTGATTGCACATAAGAGAAAGAATATTCATCATAAAATAAAACTCTTGTGCACCTGTAATAGTACGTAGGCTGATATCAGTCTTCAATTTTTCTTTTCGAGCATTCGTTTACGAAGAACAAATCTTCCAGCATCACGGCTACATGGGATTACAATCAACAAGAAACCTACTGCAAATCAGAAACTGCCGACGCCGTCTTGTATGCAACCACGACAGCAGGTGATCGAACCTTTGAACCAAATTATATCAGTCATACCTACCTTACCTGATTGCACCTCAACCTAAAGTGAATCCTACACATCTTAACTACCAGATCAAGGCTTGATATCAACGACAGGTAATAAATACGACAAGTGTCAGTACCAAACAGTGGATGGCAACTCCTATGTTTCTACGAAACTATAAAATGTTGAAAAAAGTATAAAATTATGTCGACATCATAGTGGGTTTAGCTTTCACGTGTTTTGGTTACACTACAAGAGAAAAACTTTCAATAAATGACACAAATAACATAAATAAAGCCTTCAACAGAATTAAATTCANAGGACAAGCCTCCTACCTAAGTAAATAACCTAACCATACCTACCTGCTAACGACACCTGGTTAGATTATAGTTGCAATGGATCTCGAGAACCTACATCACGCTATCTCGAAATCTCGACAGGGCAGTTTGAACATCCCGACACATTATTTTCGATCTGGAGGATCAACCTTGGAATCTCAAACCAACAATGAAGCTGGGTACTTATATAAACAAACGAACAGTTACAGTGAAAAGTGACAATAAATATCAAACAGTGAAATGAACCTTTATAAAAACAAGATAAAATGTATATCAAACCAAGCCCTCAAAATATTTATCTGGGCTCAACCAGAATTATGTATGTATGTAATATACTTTGTTTTAGCTATTAAATATGTACACTTCTCTCTCTCGATCGGTATCAAATGGTGAAGTTAGAATGTAAGATGTTCTCCGGTAAAGAAATTATGAAAAGTGAAACTTGTTAAACTCAAAGGTGTTAGAGTAGTAAGGAAGTGTTAGTAGTAAGAGTTTTCATCAGACACAGTTGATAATTCTTTATTGGATTAAATTCGTAGACTTTTTCTGGTTAAGGAATACTTGTGCGAAGTCTTCACCCAAGAATTCCTTAACTTGTCAGGGGAGGTGTAACGTTAAGTGATTACGACGTTGCCTCTATTCATTTTTATTTTTATTAAAGGGTTTTATTGGATAAATTTCAGTAATTATAAAAGTGAGAGTTCTAACGAAATATTGTAAGNCTGCATTGATTAGTTATCGAGGCCGTAGCAACTGTTGTTGAGACGCGAAATCCCCATTATGTTTCGTCTTATTGACACAAAATAATTTTTAAGACGTTGTTTTACTACAATGAAGGTATACTACGCGATTCAGTCAAACAGTTCCGGGATTGGTCGCATAGCGCGACGATCGGTCGGTCGTCTGCTGCATTTGTAACGTTAAGTGATTACGACGTTGCCTCTATTCATTTCTATTTTTATTAAAGGGTTTTATTGGATAAATTTCAGTAAATTTTAAAAGTGAGAGTTCTAACGAAATATTGTAAGTAAGGAAATTTTGTTCCAAAGTTATTTTCGTATACGGAGTCGTGACGTATACTGTTGTTGCAAGCAAACTGTTATTTCTGGCCTTGTTACTTCCTGGAAAGTAGGAGTGATCGCCTTCAGAGTCACGTGCGCGTGGTTTTCCAGTTTTGGAAAGCGAGCGTTTGGAAAAGAGATATAAGCTCATGATTTTGGTAATTCCGGGACTCTTATAGCCGTGAAACTTTGCTCCTAGGACTTAGGAGATTTTGTGTGGGATATCGACGAAGCATCGGCTCTACTGTAAGGTGAGAAGTATCAATCTGTTGTCTGTTGAATGTGTATAATGGAATAATTTTCTTTTTAGTACTTAAGAATTTTAGGTTTAAGTCAGAACGAGAGAGAGAGAGAGTAAATTAAGTGTTATGTTGACAATGGAAATTGTGCTATATATTTCATGAAACTTAGAAATAAACGAACGGCACATTCTGTAAGTAACACTGTTGTTAAGTTTCTGTAAAATGACCTCTCACAACTCTAATATGAATTCGACGAAGTATACAATAATGGTACGAGAGTAAATCTCACTCTGGGGTCACTAATGGGAGGATACGGTTGGATACACTCCTGCTAATGCAGAGAGACTTGGGTCGATAAACATCTTAGGGTTCGAACACTTGCGGTAACGGGTAAAATGTAAGAGTAATCATAAGGGCAAAACTATAGCATTTTATACACTATTATTCTCACGCATCGAACATATCTTCAGCATCGACATGACTCACTACGATATGAGGAAGAATTATCTCCGCGGGCGTAAGGATGTGGGTTACCTCGAGATTCGAACTCGGGCGCGCCTACAAACTTGCGTTAAATCACAACGCAATGCCAAATACTACTAATATTCGATTACATAATCTAATTTTGCATATTAAAAGATCATGGTATAAAATCAATTAATCGAGCAAGCAGGTAGTTTGATCGTCCCTTTGTTCGTGTCACACGGCCGATGTGAACTAGGGTCGGCACGCATCAAATAGTTCCGTGACCAGGATTTTAAGCGGACGGAAGCAGCTAGTCTGATAGCTTAAACGAATAAATGTTATTGTGGTTTATTAAAATTAAAAAATCTGAAATTTTAAAGAAGCCAGTAACTTGTGCTGGTTAAGTAAAGTATTATCTAAATAAAAAACTAGAATTGATGCATTGAGAACGAATGCAAGTTATATCGTAGTAATTTCGATCGTGAGTAATTATAAGAAGTGACGTGTATCGAAATAAGGATTGAACTGACTTAGTGTTAAGTGATNAACCAGCAGCCAGTGGTTGTTGGGGATTAGTGAGTAAAATTGTGTTTTTTCAGCTAGTAAGTAAGAAGTATCGCTATAAACCAACAATGTCAATTTTTTTGCAAGCAGGCTTCCTGCTGTGGCAAATGATCGAACGTAAATTTGTTTAAAGTTGTAATTATGAAGCAAGCAAGCTTCGGAGAGCTATGAGAGCAATAAAACTGGAGTAGAGGTTTTTCTAACCAGTTAAGGGAAGGACACTAGTAGGCTAGTTCTTCCCTCATTAATGTGGATATAATACGCATAATTTGAATGTCGGGCTCTAGTAAGATTTTGGTGTCGCCACGTTTTACAGTTAGGCCGACTGTGTAGGCGAGATTAATTTTTATAGGCTTCGTCATCATAAGTTAAATAATGGAGTTTTAAGTTGTGTGCTGCTACCGTACGAACGTTAGCAGATAATTGAGTAAAGTGAAGCGTGGAGACAGATTTACGAGAAGTCGTAAACTGTCTCGATTAAAGTAAGACTATTAGCGAAATAGTTTTTGTTGGTTTTTGTAGTGTTTTTTTTGCGTTAAAGCGGATTCAGTGCAGTAGCACGGAGTGACGAAATATTAAAGATTATTCCTCATATAAATATCACACGATAGTTGCAAGAACAGCAGTGTGTTTGTGGGGAAGTAGAGTTGTCTCTTTTGCAATAACAGATCGCAGGAAATAGCTGTTATGTGGTCAGACGAGTAGTTGTTATGAGCGAAGAGGCCGTGAGCTGGTTATTTAGCCTTGCCCGATCTTGGAAACAACAGGTACCCTTCGAAGTGTTGTTATAGTGAAACCTCGCCGGTGGGCTAGTTTTAAGCTGCAAATAGTTCCGAAAGTGGATACGAGGTGTCATACTTGCCTAGACTTAAAGAGAAAGTAACTCCCTGTCGGCGTAAAATGGTACCTTGATAACGGTGTTGTGAACTAAAGGAAATAATGTCCTTTTGGGGAGTTGAGATTGTGTAATCCAGATTAAATTAAAATACGGAATGCGTATTTAATTGTATCACATTGTATAATGGATATCCAAAGTAAAACAGAGTGTGTGAGTGTATGGAAGTTGCTAAATTTCGCGAAGTTATTTCAGACTGTATGAAAGTGAAAGAGTGAATGTATATTTTGTGATGTAGTTGAAACGCAAATCGCATAGTAGTACTGGTTGAGTACAGATTGTAAACATGGGTGAATTAAATCATGAACAGAGTGTTAAATGACGCGTATAAACGAAGGTGAAATAGCACCAAACTTAAATAAAGTTTTAACCCCGCAAATGCGGAACTCCTATTGGAATTAAAACAATTAATTATTTTTCTTTATTTATTTCCTATTTAAATAGTGGTAAAACAAATAGGATAAATTCCCGACCTAAAACATAAACAGGTGTGAATAAATTGAACTATAAATAAAACCAAATGCTTACATCGACAGTAAATAAATAATTAAACATTGTGTAATCATATAAAGCCAAAGCCTATAGGCATGTGTAGAATTATTCCTCAGGGGATCACTTTAATTAAATAATTCAAATTGCGAATAAATATAATACTGGAACGAGTAGCTAAACTTAAATATTGAAAGCTGTATAAGGTTACAGTACTTAAATAAAAGGAAAATATTACCCTTGTAAATTACGTAATGAAACAAGTATAAAGTAAAATCAACTTGTAAATAAACATTTTGTTTCCTCCAACTAAATCAATGTAAGGCGTTGCATAAATAATTCTTGAGTAAATTCTTAATGTACGTCTGTAAAGCTCCGTAAATAAGTGAAAGTGGTTGTAAGCGACTTTCTATTTCAAAATCTAAATAGGTTGGCAGTGACCTGATATTAACTAATACGGTAACTTGGGGCTAGAAAGCAACCAGCCATGCAGGTACGCAATGCAGGCTGCATTCCACCAACTGAAGGGGCATTTAAGCAAATTTACAAGAAAATAATAATTTGCACTAAATTACTTTGGCTATTAATAAGCGAATAAAATATCAATTTAAATAGAAACTAAAACATGAACTAAATCAAAGAGAGATTTCACCCTTATTAAATCTTGATAGTAGTACCAGCCAGTTTTCGAAGTGGATTATAATGATAATAGCTCGTGAACGTGACCGTAGGTTGCAAATTTCGACGGATGTATTTCTTTTAAGGTGGTGCGGTCTCAACAGAAGGAGTGCATACTCTTACAGAATTTATTTATAAGTGGCAACTGTTGCTGAATCACGCGTTAGACTAGGTGTTGAATCCATAGAAAGTGTGCAATCGCATCAATCCTTAAGCAGTAAGCAGAGTGTAAGTGTGTTGCAAACATTATTGGTCCTGTGGAAGTATCTACAGGGTAACAATGACAGTGTAGTAGATTTAAGTATTAGCACTTAAGGGTAATTACAGATGTAAGGTTAGAATTAAGGAATTAATTAAGTGGAAATGTTCCGTTCCTCTGTGTGTGTTTTATTTTCAGTTTAGATGTAAGAAATTACTTAGGTGGTAGTAGCGTGGTATTAACCAGGCGATAATTACGATAGATTAGTAGTGTTCGAACCCAGAAACTAAATAAGTATCCAACCCTCTTAGTGACCCCAAATGTTTATGAATATAGAAAATAATTGTGGTACAGTGCGTAATTACAGAACAGAAATTGAATAGTCTCGTTTATCAGAAAATAAAGATTAAACTACGAATTCAGTTTAACACTGAGAAAATACGCTAAAGATAATAANTACACCCTTGCTTATACAAGATGGACCAAGAACCAGGGATAAACGCAAATCAGGCTGATGGAGACTTGGGCTCTACTGAGTCTCTTGAAATACAGCGCCCTGTAAACGCTGGATGGGTTCAAACTATTCCTACATTTACTGGAGATGGTACAAAGGGCCTGTCGGCGGAGGAATTTATTCAGCGTATAGAGGCAGCTGGACGGTTATCAGGGTGGGACACAGCATCCTTGGCTGAAATAGCGAGATTGAAATTGTCGGGAACAGCAAAGACGTATATACGTCAAATCCCGGAATATGACGATACCACTGATTGGTTGATCTTGAAAACGGCCTTACTAGACCGATTTCATGTAAAAATAAGCTTGCCTATTCTGTTAAACCGATTATCAGCCTTCAGGCAAGAACAAAATGAAACATTAGCGGCTTTTGCAGACAGACTGCGTGCGTTTGAGTCCCGACTTACGGAGGGGCTGCCGGATCCGAGTTTCGCGCGAGCGCAAATTTTCGATAGATTTTTAAAAGGCGTGAAAAATGAAAATTTAAGACGTCAGATAATTACAGGGAAGGCAAATAGTATACAGGATGCTCTGAAGTTAGCTATGGAAATTGAACTTCAGGAGAAAGCGTACTTTCCCACAAAGCGAAATGTGTTGGAAGCAAATGTATCGACGCTGCAAGCCGCCATAGATGACAAGGGAAATCACCCCAGTGCTCCAGCAAAAGAAATGACGGCTGAGATGAAGAATCACACCCCTTCAAACATCTCAAGAATGGAACACATCAGATGTTATAATTGTCAACAGACTGGACATTTCAAAGTAAACTGTCCACAACTACACGCTCCCTTTACTTCATCTCCCTTTAACCCACAAACCAACAATTCTAGAAACCACCCCAAATCTCAGTTCAGTAGATATCCTACACAGCGGTTTTTCACTGGAAATGATCGGTCTAGACAGCCAAATGGGACCGACACATTGCAAAAAATTGGATTGGATGGACCGTGCCCACTCCATGGGGCGGGGCACCCTCTAAGTCGCTGTTTCACCCTTCAAAAACATTTCAACCCTAACTCTTCAGTCAAAACTTACCCCAAGTACAATTTTCCACCCCCAAATTTCAAAGAAAACACTTCTTCCAATCAATGCCCTTTACCAGGTCATTTTCACACGTTAAAGGATTACAGAACTCTACGCAATGCCTTCGAGAAAGAATTAACAACAGTTGTGGGGACGTCAACGGAGAGGTATGGCAATCACTTACCTGTCAAAGGACGGAAAACTAGTGAGGCCGACTCCAGCCATCCGTGACCGAGAGTCGGCTGAAATGCAACTAAAAGAACCTTAACCAAGGGAAAATTTAGCGGCACCATTAATTGAAGTTATGATAGCATCTCGAAAACTCGTTATGTTAATAGACACGGGTGCCAAATGTACTTTGGTCAATAAAAGGGGTATAGATAATTTAAAGCGACTCCACCGATTGGAAAGACATGAAATGTTAAAAGGGGTTACTGGACACCCCATTGCCACTATAGGATGCTACAACATACCGTTAAGAATCGGGCACGCAAANATAAATCAAGCTGTATGGGTACCGGAAGAAGATATGTACATTGACGCGCATGGCATTTTGGGTTATGATGCAATACAGAATTTCCAAATGATAATAGGACTACATGAAGTACAGATTGGCGAAAACATTTACCCCCTTGTTCGAAGATCTGCAGTAAAAAGGGGTGTTTCAGACATTACGGTAACTTTAGCCACAACGTTGCCAGCCGGCGAATCAAACTTTATTTCAAATTTTTCAAATCAAAGGATAGACACATTTTCCAAAATCAACAGATCTGATATGGACTTCAAACTACGTACATCGCCCGTACCACCAGATAAACGCACAAGAACCACCCTAGCAAATAGCTTAGGGGATGCAACGTTGCCAGAAACATTTCGAGTTCGAGTGAAAGGCATTATTGCACCGGAAACTCAACGCGTTGTACACGCTCGAGTACAAGAGCCTCCCGCCGACGGACACGTTTTGCTAATAGAACGATATACGGACCTTGGAGGCAAATTATTAGTAGGACGAAGCTTGTCTACAGTACAATATAATGGACAAGTGCCCATAGCCCTTGGCCTTACCCGATAACACTACGAAAGAATACATTTGTTTTGTTGCTATTGCTATTGGATTATGGTCCCACTATTATGACATCTTAGGTCTAATGGAGACCCCATC
>QVQU01338095.1:0-10018 GCA_003456935.1 Machilis hrabei | reverse complement strand
ATTCAGTTATCCTGAAGCGTCATTACGACGCGGATGGGGTCTCCATTAGACCTGAGATGTCATAACAGTGGGACCATAATCCAATAGCAATAGCAATAACTTAAACAGTCGGGCTTTTTACCCACAACTTTACTTTTTTCCAAACTCTGGAACTCTCTACCCTGATACATATAATCTTCAGCCCTTTAGAACAAAGATTCATAAACAATTACTCTCTTCCTGATTCTGTGTTTTGTTTCGGCACTCACGGTGCTTTCGTTAGTTGCTTATCGTAAAAAAGGTGTATGCTGGATGACTACATCTCGAGTAGGCTATCACTTACTAGAGGAAGTAAAAAGCTAAAATGTTTTAAATCATTATAATTATATTTGTGTTGTGACTTCTGTACAAAATGTTTTTTTTAATATTGTATTTCATTCCAGTTGAGGACGATAGGACAATTTGGAGGTTTTATTTAAAATTTGATCTACAAACACGCATCAAAAGCTTTAATTAGACGATATCCTCCAAAGCTAGTTTAAAGTGGCATAAGTTGCAGTGCGAGGAGTATTTGCGCGGTTAAACTTGTATTGCATCTGGATTATTACGAGGCTTGAACGCNTAATAATTTAAATTCTGCACTCACATTACTGCACATCAAGCCAGCTTTAACATTAGCTAAGATGGTGGCACCAATGCCAGTTGACAGGCAACCTTTTTGGAGTACGGTAAGTTAAACTTTGTCATTAGTTTATTTATTGAACCATGAATTCCTACACCGGTTTCAGACAAAATATCAAATAAGTGGATCATTGAAATCGGGTTATAATTTATGGAATATATAAAATTTTAAAAATGAAATACGCATTTTTATTGTGAACACAACTGTGTAGCATTAATAGGTTGTGTTTCATGCACCTTGTCCTTTATGTAGCCCCAAAGAATAAATTTAAGGGGCTAAGATCAGGTGACCCTGGTGGCCATTCGACTGGTCCATTTGGTGCTATGCACATAAGACTAAATACTTAAGTCATGCGAGCTCTTGTTGCAAGTGTCCCGTCGCCGGATGCCCAGCCTGTTGATGATAAATTTTTCTTCTACTCTGAAGTGAAACATATTCAAGTAAGTTCCTTCCACACACACCAAAGCTAGTCTCTCATTCATTTCTCTCTAAACTTTTGACTATTGTGGTTTCGCATTCTTGATAACGAAATGACAATAATTTAATATTTCATTGTGTGTATCATATCTTATTTTGTCCAAAATTCTTGTACCATTACTAATATCTCATCCTAGCAAATTAGATAATATAGCTATAGCTCCAGTATCTACATTCTAAACCACTAAATTAAAGAAAGGTTACAAATGACAATTAGATGAGGCAAACGTTTATGTGTGCCCTCGCTAAGGGGCATTACAAAAAATGTAAAAAAAATCGTATGAGCCTTGCGGTGTGCATTGCGTTTTCCATGTGTCCCTTTTCTGAGTATGAATTTTAACAGCAAATGGACAAGTGAATAAAGTAAATCAATTAACGTATTTTCTCCCAAAATTATCCGAAGATAGTAGAAAAAATGGGATAACAGATCCAGACAATTTCGGATTAGCAGGCTAATTTGGTTCAGAGGGTCACTGGGTCGATGGGCAGTCCGGATCGCACCTTTTTTTTGTCAAACTACTTTAGCCAATGGGCCCAGATCTGGGCTTCTGGTTGGCTTCCTTCACGCTCAACCTCAGCGATAGAGAAATTCTGGTGGAAAGTAATTTNTAATCACGTTTAAACACAGATTAAATCTCATAATACAGAGGTATCGGAGGGGGCTAATTCAGTAACTTGCAGGTACTTATACAATTATTGCTTTATGGAGAAAGGTGCAATCTACTATAAGTTATTATAATCACGTCGATTGTATTTTTATGTGTATAGGGTATTGTATAATAAAACACAGCTTAACACAAGATGTTTGGGTTCAGTTTACAGTGTAGCAGCCCCGATTTAGAAGAGACATGGTTATAGACATGCTTAATTATTGTCAAAGAACATGTACCAGTAATCCAATATGACACCATGTTCATAAACAGCCAACCTGCTTGGTCTAGTTGTTAGCACAGTGCTCTCTGGCCCCAGAGGTTGTGGGTTCGAATCCCGCGGATGGCATGGATGTTTGTAAAGTAATGTATGTGTGTGAATAGAATAGAAAACGAATACAAGAGCAAGGCTCATAATATGAAACAGGAACTTTATAATAAAGAGGGCGTAGGCTAGGAGCAGTCGACCTCCTTGGCAGAGGGAGTGGAGTGACTAGCTCTTAACCCAAAGGTTGTGGGTTCGAATCCCGCGTAAGACATGGATAGGTGTTATGTCATATGTTGACAATAGATTAAGGTAAAATTAAGTGTAAAAACAATTGTAAAATAACATGTAACAAAGAGAAAGGCTCAAGAAATAAAGAAACAAGTAGCCGAGGAGCTACAGAAAAAAAGAGGAGTAGAGCGCTAGACTTATAACCGGTTGTCCCGGGTTCGGTACTGCGAACAGGCGATGTTTATTTGCATATTTGATTTCGGTCCCTCGCGATCCAATACAATGTGACTTATAAATATATGTAACAGAGGTTTGCAAATGTGATTTATTTTCACTCATTGTACACTGCAAAAATTCATTTATTGCAATCTAAAATAACATAAACAATTGAAATGTATAATTAAAGTGTTTCTCTGTGATTGCTGTACCAACTAGTTTATAAAAGGATGAATATAGGTTCCTAGGTGCTTTTGTCCTTTCGTGAATTAGTCCAAATGGAAAAAATAAATAAAAAATATAATTGGAGATTTTGTTTAGATTAGCTCCTTCGTTACTGAGTTTGTGTTTTTGAATTGGATAAAGGATAAGTAAAACAACACTTTTGGTATTAGTTCAGTGATGTAAAAAAACAAGTATCATTTCTAATCAGTTTATTACAGCTGCTGTAATACAGTTTGAAGAGTCAGCACTGATCTAGTCCCAAATTGGGTAGACGTGCGTTCGAGTTTCTAAAAACAATGTTAAGTTTTAATTATATATGTTGAAGTAAGGTNCAATTGCCTTCACTATTAGTATATAACATGCTTTGTACCTCATGCCATTTATAATTAACTTACTGTGGTCAAGTCTGATGTGAAAGGAAACAGGAGGCCGTCAATAATTTATTCATAATTTGTATGTGGTACAAACTACGTTCAATCATCCTTGTGATGACTATTTAATGCTCCTTACTTTACATCACGCTATTTTTTGCTAAATCACACACAATACAACCTAGTTTTGAGAGTGACTTTTGATGTTAATTTTCTGCNTGGTGCAAGACGGTGAATTTCCAGTATCGAAATTAAGCGTCACACAAGCTGTGTTGTATCGGACCAAGCTCTTCAAAATCTTCTCCAGTAGCCCTGATGGTTTTCGTAATATCATCCATTGTATTTTTGCTCAGTACTTTTGATCTNCTCAGTACAGAAAACGCATTGTAGTAACGGATGTCAGAGGGATCATCATAGAAGTAATTAAAACAATATTGGGCGATGGCGAAGGTGTTATAGTCGGTAGCAATGATGCCGTATTGGACTGTAAGAAGAAACACAACATTTAGTTGACACTTAACACAACTATTACCTATTGGGTAATTTGTAAGAATAATATTAATACAAATGCTATGTGTTTAGCTAATATCTTATGCTACAGAAGTTGCTATAATATTTCCAGGAATTTAAAGTAGTTTTGCGCAACTTCGGATTCAGCGAAGCGCGATTATTCTTTCGCAGATTTTAGGTAGATTTCTTTTAAAAATCTACCTATTGCAGAAACCCTCATGACGCAACTTCCGAAAAATTTCAATNAATTTTCACCGATCATGATCCCCAAACCCCAAAAATACCCTGTGTTCAAAAGTTGATATATCTATATATAGCCTATATGGGATATAACGGATCTTGTAATCACGATAACTAAATAAATTATAAAATTTATAAAAATATCTACAAAATAGCAATAAAATAACTAACATTCGTAGCTACTAACTTTTGTTGGAAGTCGACATGAAAGTTTGGAGAGATTTCGTTTACCGAAACAAAAATAGTATTAGAATTTAGTTTTAGTAAGGTAGTAAGGATAATAGTGTAAACTGATTGTCAGACATACAGTTCCAGGACGATTTAGAAATATTCAAATGAAACGGAGCAACAAGTTTCTTTTCGCTTAGAACGCAAATTTGCGTTCACTTACCAAGCTAACGAACAAATTACATTCGTAGCACAAAGCACAAATTAGCACAAAATTTGATTATCTCTTGTATTAGTTTATGGATGAATACTATTTCTGATTTGTACCTCTGGTAGTGTTGTCCAACTGGATATCCCAGGTTGATTTCTTGGTTGNTGAAACAGTCTGTACTATATCCTCAAATGAAAGAGATCTGTTACTTGTTAGGTGTTTTGCGTAAACTGTAAGCTTCAATTTTGGCTGTCCGTTGGCAACTGTAGGCAAAGGGTCAATTTTACATCTGATGCACCTGTAGTATTTGCCGTAATATACCGTGTTCCAGAGAATATTCCAATCACCTGCAAGCTAGAAGGATAAAATTAATTAGTTTTTTTTCACGATCAGTAACAGAATATTATTAAACTAATCTTCATCGTTTTGGTATGTGCCAGATATTGAACAATTCACCGTAGCATTCAAGTCAACCGAGTCATATTTTAGCACCGGTCAAATTGACCTCGTTCTTACTAATAAACCCAGTGAGCNGATTTTGACCTTGTGATCCGGTTGTGGACCCGCTGATCCTATCCTAAAATTTGATCCGGTTACATGCACTATAACCCAAAATGTAGTTTGGTTTTCGAGCAGCTGCTTCACAGCAAACACAGGCTACTGACTGAAATGTAAATGCAAGCTTTGCCTGAATAAAAATACGTAATAGATGCCAGACAATGTTGGATTTCCAGTCCATTTCAGATCGCCGGGTCAGATGGGGTTATTGGGCAGTTCAGTCACTGGGTCAATAACGTGTGACACGTTCTTTTCTGGTAAGTGCACACTAAATGCTTGAATTCTTATTGGTAACAAAGTGAGATCAAATTAATTTTGTATTTACAAAATCTCATCTTGTCTAAAACTATCTAAACTTATTTTAAAGAGTTTTTACTAAATCACGCGACATATTAACATTTTGAAAAGAACATAGAAATCATATTTTCAATGATTCATATGTTTCTAATAACTCCACTTATATGCGTAAGGTGTAGGCCCCCTATTTCCTCCGTTTATAAATCAGACGAGAACATTTTCCACGCCAGTAACATACCAGTAGATATTATCAGTATTTATTCTTTTTGACTTTCAACTATTTCGTGGTGTCAGTTATACTCGCGAATTTCCAATTTCAATACCAGCCGAGCACTGGTAGATTGTGATTGGCTGTCGTAGATTATGACGTCACAGCAACGTTATCAATGTCTACGTCATGTTCATTTCTCAAGCTGAACATACACTTTGTTTTTGGATTGTAAAATGTAATATGTAAATACTATGTACAAAACACACTTACCAAATTAAAAAAAAAAAAAATGTAATACACACTCACACTAAAAAATAATAAGTAGACGAGTTTGTCTAAATTTAAATCCCTCGCCAGCCTTCAAATTCCTCTAATATTTTGCGTAATATCGTTCTGCACCGGACTGATATCTAATATCGGCATATGCATTCCGACGAAAAAATATTACAACCACACACCAATGTACAGCATTTTACGAGACAGAATCGAAAAAAAATGTTGGACCTGGCGAGGCTCTCACACAAATTTAGTATATTTTTATGAAATTTCAGTTGTTTCACTCATAAAACTCTTTACTTTTCTTTCGTAAAATAAAGTTTATTTCCTCCATTTTTCGCAAGTTTAAAACTAATTACAAGTACCTATGAAGAAACGTGAATCATAACTCCATCAAAAGCCGACTCTGTGTAAACTAATTGCTATGAAAGGTTATTATTACATATAGAAGTACGTCTTTCGGATCGCAATGTTCGTCGTATCACGTTTCAATTGCTCTCAATTAAATTTATTACACATATTGCACCCAAGAAATTATTGTAATACCACGACAAACAGAAACGTATACAGTATAGTAAGTTATAGACATATTTCTATGATACAAGAATTGCTTAAACACAACTGCTAGAAGAGCATATCAAAATATACATGTTATTGTAATTAACGCACACTATAAAACTTTGAAGTAGACTAATAAATGTAACACCACTACTTTGATTGTATTGATTCTCGACGGNGACTTTATCCGACTATATACGACCCTAAAAACTCATTATTGTATGAAATTACACTCGTTTCACTCGAGTAATTACATAAAATAGCTCGTGGAAAATAAAATGTAACATAAAAAATTACATTTAAAAAATCAGCATTCAATAATGTAAGATTCCATGCGCCGATAGGTTTTATCTTTATATCCCTCCCGTGCGTTATTGAGCCTTCAAATGGCACTAATATTTCGCTGCAACGAACTGATATCTGATATCGGCAAATGTATTCCAAGGAAAAAAAATACAACCACATGCCGATGTACAACATTTTTGTATTTTTTAACAAAAATTAACCAAATGTGTGTACGAGCCTCGTTAGGTTCAATATTTAACTCGACTTTGTCTCGTAAAATATTCAACCTACCTCGGAATTATACGTCCTCGCTTCGCTCGGATAAAGTTAAATCATAGGAACCATGGTAATTCTTTCAGTCAAACTTATTTTTCCTCCATCCGAATGAAGCGAGATCTTATAATTCCGAGACCTGGAAAGGCTCTCACCCAAATTGTGTATATATTTTTATTTAAATCACTCGCTACGGATTGCAATTCAATACATAACGAAAACATTTGGGACTTACTCAACTACTGCTTCCTTCCCCAAAAGAAACAGGAACACTACTTTTAGCAACAGACGGTACATATTCATCATTCGCTGCTTCAACAAATCTTTTCAAATGTTCACATTCGTGTAACAGTTTTACATTCCCTACACATTTCTCAACAAATTCAGCTCCCTGAGTTAATATATCCAATTCTTCATCTGAAATGTCTTTATACATTACAGACATTTTTAACGCAAACTCACTCTTTCATAACCTTCTTCCAACTAACACAGCGAATAGTTCTTACAAGCTTCCCCGAATTTTCAGGAATTGTGGGTAATCGACTCTCGTGGTGACTTCCCACAACATGCCAACCAGGTAATGAAGTATATACCTGTGATATCAGCACTGCAACATTTTTATTAATACACTATTTTTGCTCGCGATTTAACACCAATAAATACCGACAGTGCAATAATATGCGGGATATCAGTGCACTGCCGGTATATATTAATACATATTGTACCCCAGAGGGGATAGTGGCTAGCAAAGCACTCCATGGAACGAGAGATTGTGGGTTTGAATCCCGCATAAGGTATGGATGTTTGGGTTGTCTTATGTGTGTGTGTTGTTCATAGAATTAAAATCACCATTATTAATCACAACAAACATTGTTTCATCATACTAATGAACCATTGTGTGTCGATGGGACGTAAAACATCATATCATCGTCACCAGCAGGGTTAAACACTACCTAAATTGTTGCCTAGGGAAATGCGTGTGCTATATATTAATATAACGATATCAACGTCGATATTGTTTCAATATTCATCGATTGATGTTTTCTAAACTTCGATATCCAAATATCAAATTATGAACATGTCTAATTTCGAAATATATTGATATCGAGTCTTGATGATTTCAAATAATATCGATATCGCGTTGCAATGCTTTCGATTTTCAAAAGATAATGAAAGCATTGAAACTAGATATTGACATATCGAACACATTTANATATTACACGAATGGCTTCGGAATTTAAAATCAATCATTGTATAGCCCTACCTAGAGAATGCATTGAAAACTCATGTTCCCTTAGGTTAGTGGGTAAGTTAAGCACTAGACGCTTCAACNCTTGCAAGCCCAGTAGGTGGTTCGAGAATACATAAATTCTTTGAAGACATTCATAACCACTACATCCAATTTATGTCCGATTTGAACATCCATGGATATTAGCCTATTACGGATTGGAAGGATGTAGGGCTAATTTTAGACTTTAGCTTTCACGGCCATTTTTTATATTGTTGTTGATTGTTTTAAGGATATTATGCCATGTAATAAATTTAATANTTTACAAAGGTTCAGGCATATTACAATGGTCTTCATCAGGGTTGTCACATAAAANTCACAAATCTNTCTGTTAAGTGTTGAGCTGCTGTATTGTTAACTGTGCTNAGCTGTGTTGTTACAGTATTTTTGCTATAAGTGTATCACTTATTAAAACTAAATTTAGCGTTACTTATTTGTTTCAGATATTTTGTCGCTTTAAGGTGCCATCTTTTTTTCCCGTTGTAAGTAACAGGAATCCAGTTAATGATAAGATAACCCCATTAAAAACACCAGTAGTGCACCAAACTCTTTCAAATAAGTCTACCATGGTGAAGCCGGTAGAACCAGGATTGGCCTAGTGGTTAGAGTGCTCGCCTCCTGATCGGAAGGTCTCGGGTTCAAATCTTGGGGCTAACTCATAGCCCTGAGTAAAAAGGGGTATCCTACGAGTCTACCCATAAAGCACTCCACAATAGGGTATGATTGTAGGCGTCTTCCGGGAGGGCGTTAAAAGTGGCGTCCCATCGATTCGTGTTTGACGTAAAAGAACCCACCACCTGTTATTTATCGATTGAGTGGCAATATTCAATCATCCTGAAGCGTCGTTACGACGCGGATGGGGTCTTCATTAGACCATCGCAACCAGAACCATGGAACTAACCATTAAACTAAAAATATCAAAAAATCGACAGCAAATTTCACGTTTTTGGTGTGTAACAACCCTGATAACGACGAAACATCTTCATCTTACACCACAATCAACTTTTCGTCTTTGGCAGGGAGTGCAGTGCACACACTCGTATACGATTCCACAGATAACCATCTGTTCTACATCTAAATTTCCTTATCTTGTTTAAATGAACGTTTCTACCAATATACGTATCTGTAGGCAGCACGTGTTCACAGTGTAATGACACGTGACCATCAATGAGTTGTTTAAACCTTTTCATCATATTGTCACGTCGATTATCGGCTAGTCAAATNCTATTTAGCTGTTCCAACGTTAATAAACATGGCATAATATCCCCAAAACAACGAAGAACAATNTATAGGGTTAATATTACGTGCCCACACCAGCCTCATTGTGCTACTTAAAATTCCTTAAACAAAACGACATTTTTATAATTATACTTCCTAGATTACGAAAACGTATTCCTCAAAAGTAGTATTACTCTTACCTTGGTGGCATCGAAGTTATCTATGCTGTTGAAAATTGGACATGTACCATTTTCAGCAATTGCAACAGCAAACACACAGGAGAGGACCAAAGCTACAGCAGTGCACTTCATGGTTTGTGGAGTAACGCAGACTGGAAGCTTCACAGAATTCAAGTGACAGTTCCAAGTATTTATACCAAATTTGTTATATAACGTGCAATTGTAAGGATTAAACCTTGAAACATTTTATGTTTAGTAAACCACAAACTGTGAACGCTAAATCATCTCACATCCTCTGTCACATGTGATTTCAGCTGTCATCGATTCAATAACTGTCTACATCATCATTGACAGTCATTGAAGTGACTGAATTTGCACCGGATGTTTAGTTAACACATTTTTTTAAAGTAACAATAAAATTATTCAAGATTCCTTAACAGTGCATGTAGAGATGAACACATAAATAGTTTGAAAAATATTCTGGATCGGTAAAAAATGTTAATTAGTATCGGAGCGTTATGTTTACGAAGGCTACGAAATATACAAATTTACGAACCACCGAATTTAAATTTGACACTAAAGGGTCAAAAGGCAAAAATCACACTCCTGGACAACAAATAGCTTAATTTCTGGCATATGGTGAACAAATC
>KZ899305.1:5482-15616 GCA_003456935.1 Machilis hrabei | reverse complement strand
ATAGTTCATTTTGTTTCGTACTCTTCTTCAATTTTAATGTAAAAAAATAAAACATATGCTCCCATTAAAAAAACATTGTTGATCCTGAAAACTAAAAAACAATGAGCTTCAATTTCAAACCCAAAAGGAAAACATTAAAAAGCCGTCTACCTAGGATTTTATAGGTACGATCCAAGATTATCCGTGGCTTCTTGTGTGGAGGTTGAACAGACGACGGATAACCGGGGAAACACAATTGGGGCAGAATTTATTTTCAATAGCCTCGTTTACAATTTTCCTCGTAATCGTCGCCACGAAAATGTAAACTACAAACGTGCGAGCGATCTGATGGTGTCCATTTGGNTTTGTCATTGCCTTGGTGCGATAATGCTTTCAGCCATTTATCTCTTATTTTAGCTGAAGACGATTTTTCATGGAAGGAAATTACTCTGTAGTGNTTGTTTCGATCGTCTGATTTACAAAGTTGAACGCAGCAATGCATCATTAAGATATTTGTAAGACAAATCACAACACGAACAACTTTTATAATGTATCGTATGTCTATTTCACCTCCTCCTTAGGGTTTTGGTGGCACCAGCGAGGATCTAGAACAATGGTTCTCAACGCGTGTGCCACGGCACACTAGTGTGCCGTAGTGTGCCGTGAGATTCACTAGGCGTGCCGCGAAAATATCGAGATTTTGTGATATTACTGGTAAAATAATTTAAAAAATTTTACTGAATTGAAATTTTGAAAAAGCAACAAGACAAAAATATTCAAGAGCTTAAACATATTTATTTTGCAGAGGATATTTGAGTTATTAATTAGAAACTTGAACTTATCGTTTCTTACACAAAAGTTCAATGTGCGGTGGAATTGATGACAAAAACACACGCATTTCCTGTTCAACTAAAAGAAGTCTCTCACGTTTTTTGTTTTTTTACGTTCGTTAGTGCTGAAAAGCCCAGCTCCCACAAGTAGGTGGTTGAAAAGTGTAACAGAGTATTAACTGATTCCGCTGCAATTTCTGGATGTTCTTTCTTCGCCAGCATCCAAAACTTAAGTAGTGGTAGTTCACCATATTTCAATTGAAGTGTTCGGTCTGACAGAAATTCTGCGAGTTGCTTTTCTTTCTGCAGAAGGAGGTCGGTGATGGATTCTGGGGACACAGTATAAGAATTGCGCACCCATTCATACTTGGCGACAGTAATGGAGAGAAAATATTTTGCCATGTTATCCTCAAGAGCTAAGATGTCATGTCCTCGTGTGGGAAAGTCAGAGGAAACATCTGAAGATTTTTCTTTCCCACTTGTAACTTCCATATTCTAAGTTTTCTTAAGAACCCGGTAAGTCTATCGCTTGAAGTCAGCATATTTTCTTGTTTTCCTTGCATACTCTCGTTTAGGTAATTTAAATGGCTGAAATTATCAGTGTTGCCAACTTGTACGTTAGTGTGCCGCCAGAACTCACTACAAAGGATAGTGTGCCGTGAACAATAAAAGGTTGAGAACCACTGATCTAGAAGGAGGTGGTCGAGTTCAACACTAAAAGGGGTTCTGGTGGCGCTGTTTAGCGAGGAAAATAGCAAATATGCTTCCCCGCCGCTTTAACACCTAAATCGTGTCAACAGAACAGGCAGCTAAGGAGAGCGCCAGTGACGATCCAGAAGGCGGTGCGTGAAACAAATAATGATAACAGCAATCAATAGTCGACATCCAGATAGCAGAAGCTCTTTAACAAAAACCTAAATAGTTACTTTCTGTCATTGTGAATGATTAAAACGATACTGACATAACTCTAATTGCTTCTGCCTATAAAACGAGTAGCTGCAACTGTATCTGAACCAACGAATATATAGATGAATNTATTGGATATTTAAAAACGTTTTAAATGAGAATAAACTTTTTAAAGTACAGCTTTTGAAAGCCTTGTCTCTTTTCAGTTAGTGCATTTAGCTTTTAACAATAACATTCTCTCACTCCGTAAATTACGTCACTAAAGGAGTTAGGCCTGGTGACCAGATGTATATNTAGCCTACATATTTCGTACATACCAATATACTAGCCTCGGATACATCCGAAACGTCTGAACTCTGACATCCAGTGAAACCCATCCAACTAATTTAATATTTAAAGCAGTTTTCAAACCCTATCGTTTGTCGTTTCATTTCAAAGCGGCCAGTCGAATCTAGCGGGTCACAAGTCGCTTAAGGTTAGCCGAGTTCATCCANATATCTAGATAATATGAAAATATATAGTAACGGCGGTCCCTGCATGTACTGTGAAAACGTATTTGCTGGAAACANCANATNTNTGGTGGTGTAATGCATTCATAAATACAACACGCTGACAAGTTGTTTCAGGCGTCATATTGGCTTGTAGGTTAGTGGTCGTCAAATCTCAATTACGTCACGGCGGTCCCCGTCACAGCGGTACCTCGACGGCGGTCCCCGTCACGGTGGTCTAACGGTGGTGCGTCGCCGTTACGTGTAGGGACAGATGATATATGATGTGTAATGTATTAAATGAAATTAGTCATCATGTCACGGCGGTCCAAGAAAATNATCACGGCGGTCCGAATAGTCAGAACGGGCCTTCCTAATAACGGCGATCCCTACTTTATTTCTTTGGATTATAGTCACTTCATTAGAACATAATTTGTATATATTGAATAGAATATATAATTTTGTGTGNATTTTAATTACTGACATATTCAAAAGACATTTAATGTACGTTATAAAATATTTGCGCTTTAAATTAAGGGATCAAATACAGTATATACATGTCTCATTTGTTCGTATTATTTACGTTTTATCTTGCTGAATATTATAACAGACTAGGTTTTATTGGTTGTTTTACTTCATAGTACTTCATTGAACAATGAAAAAGACCAATCACTGAAATTAGTTTAAAATCGCATAAGCTAATACATCGTTAATTAACGGGACCACCGTGACGAAAAAATATGACAAACATAAATAAAAAGCACTATAAAAATGCATTCCTTATGGATCCAAAGTGGACAGTATGCACGTAAGAATATTTAAGGTCGAAAGTAATATAAACGTTATTTTTTACAATGAATATAAATTTTCAAATTTTTAGCTTTTAAGCAACTAAATCGTCCCAAATTCAGATTTTGTGTCCCATATATATATATAAAAACCATGCACTCCTTTAATATTGTTGTGGTGGGGTATCCATGAGTTTCCTTTAAAAAATGGAGGCTAATGGATTTTTAACACAACATTTAATTGCAATGGAATTTATTTTTTGTTTGAAATTACATAAATTAATGTTTGCAACACCTCTTACGTATGAATAAATGTAATAAAAAGACAATGAAGTTTAAACCTACTACACGATTGTAACATTCGTAATACTAACGTATTGCACGCGATTTACTTAACTTTTACAGAAATTTGCATTCCCGAATTGTCCGAGGAAATAAAACCACAAATACCCGTCCGTTCTACACATAACTTCCCTTATTTTATTTGCGTGATGTTAAACCCTTATACACATAATCAACTTCTCATTGTTTGAAGAAGTAAACAGAATTGACTTTTAGTGGCATTAATGTTGAAACCGTGGGATATTGATACGGTCTTGTAGGCAGAGGTTGAAGTGGAAAAATGAACGAACCGGAACGCGAGAGGTCCAGGGGTTGACACCTGTCGGGGGTCTGTACTACATAAGACAATTTTACGAACAGGAACGCTAATAATGTATTTCATGACGAACCAGCTCACTTCAAGCACTGCTTGTAGGTTTAAAATTTCCCACTGTCACGGAACTTCTCCTACGTCTGACGAGAAATAATCAGCAATATGCTGACGCTGCTCATTTGCACGCTGAGTAGCCACATTTGCCCCTACCCTCCCCAAACGGTGAAAAATAGTAACTCTTCCCATGTCATGGCACCATTCTCCTGGTATTGCTGTACCATCTGGTCGTTCCTGGTCAACGTAATTGAAAGCCTATTTTTCTCTGGTTGCTCAATCTCTGCCTACATGATATAGTTATGAAGGCATGCAACAGCCATAACTACTATCTCGGCATTTTCTGGCTTGCAGCAAAGAGTATCACACAGAACATTCCATCTAAATAGAAAAATGCACCAAAAAAATATCTGAACAGCTTCAACAAATCCTGACAAAAGAAAACATCAGAGTAGCATTCCATCCTATCAACCAAATCAAGAACCACCTATCCAAATTGAAATCCACGACCCCTCTACTCAACTGCAGNCGTTACAGAAACACCACGGCCACGCGTTAGAATTGGCGAATGACAAGTGCCAATTCTAGCGCGTGGCCGTAGTGTTTCTGTAACGTGCCTCGTGATTGGACAATTTAATTGCTTAATTATGGCTAAACCATTAGCCTGAAAGGTCTGCGAAAAAAAGTTTAATAACATTATTGGGTCCAAAGAACACGCTCTCCAATTTATGGTACACATTTTTTAAACACCCTGTATAGATGAATGTATTGGATATTTAAAAACGTTTTAAATGAGAATAAACTTTTTAAAGTAAAGCTTTTGAAAGCCTTGTCTCTTTTGAGTTAGTGCATTCAGCTTTTAACAATAACATTCTCTCACTCCGTAAATGACGTCACTAAAAGAGTTAGGCCTGGTGACGCAGAGGTTTATGTAGCCTGTATATTTCGTACATATATACTAGCCTCAGATACATCCGAAACGTCTGAACTCTGACAGCCAGTGAAACCCATCCAACTAATTTAAGATTTAAAGCAGTTTTCAAACTGCTGGTCGAATCTAGCGGGCCACAAGTCGCTGAAGGCTAGCCGGGTTCATCCATTCGGCTAACTATCCAACCATTCCTCTGACTATCCTCATCTTGTACTGTTTAAAATGGTTAACCGTCATCTGTCATATACGCTTATGTGACTTCAAGTGTCCAACCAAAACGTAACGGTTGACTATACGAATACCAGTTCCCATGCGAAACCTGTCCGTTTGTACGCCGTTATAGAATGGCCAACCGAAACCTGTCCGTTTCTTGGCTGATTTAGAGTGGCCAACCGAAACCTGTCCATTTCTTGGCCGATTTAGACTGGCCAACCGAACCCTGTCAGTTTCGTGGCTGTCTAAGAGTTACCAACTGAAACCTGTCGGCTAACTCTCCAATTACGTTAGTCCTTCTAAACTCTTTTTCCACGCACTTTTTCCAATATCCAGTTGAAACAAATCTATATGTACAATTTCGAGTAGACAGTTGTTTCTACGATTTAGAACTGCCAGACGAAACGTGACCACTGAGTATCCTATTTGAAATGCCACTCGAAACCTCTTGACTACTTAGAGTGGCCAGACTAAATTAGTATATTTTTTTTTTAGTTGGCATCAGTTCTGGAGAATTTTAAATCTAAGCTTTGATGTTGTTTAGTACTCCATTTAATTTTAATATGTTTCAGATCAAGTAGTTATACGTTCACGTACAAGACCAATCATCTTATCCAGACAGACGCTTTAGGACNCTACCTTAAAAAACACTTAACTCTGTAAACATCCTTTGCAAACATAGTTTAAACTGTTAATCATTTGACAAAGAGAGACCTGTTTCTCTCGAAACGTCGTTTCAAAATAAATTTTAACTTTTGAATTTGTTTTTTTTTCCCTTTATTGTTTGAATGACCGAACGCCAATTAAATCCTACATATGAACTGAAAGAACGGTAAAAAATAATCAATTCCAGAAAAATATTAAGAAAAACACAATAATTTCAGGTTGGATAATACCAGTCAAGTAGCATCTAGCTGTCAAATATTTTGACACAGTTATGAATGTCTCACTGAATACAATGTAATTGGAATGTACAACAGACTTGTACAAGTAATAATGGAGACCAATCTGCATTGCAGAGTCGGTTATGGCTGATTGAATTCTAGCACCCAACTCAGTCTTATGATAAACACTTATTGATAAAAATCTGTTTTAGCATCTCTTCTGGAAGACACCATGTAACAAAATAATATTCAAAAAAAGGTGTGCTGTATACAAATTGCCAACCCNCATAAAAGAAAGTCTTGTATCACATTGCACATTTTCTTTTTTACTGTGGTTTTAGAGACCTAAGCCATCACTGTGACATCCTTAGGGCAAAAAAAGGTATAAGTAACATTTGACCTTGCATCGATTAGAGAATATCATATAGTGTAACCAAGGCAAGTAAATAAATTTCATAAAGATCATTTTCAATATTNGTTAAACAAAATTAACAATACGTTGGTATCTAAATTAATTGACATAATGTTTGACATACAATGTTTCATGAAAATAGATCAATGAATTATGAAGATATAGCAAATAAATTACATTCNAAAATATTAAAAAGAATTAACAAAAATAGTCACGACATGATGGACGTGATCACTACACAAAATTTGTTTCTTTGTAGGTACTTTGTAAGAAAGAAAGAATAAANAGACTTCAGAACCTTTTCTATAACATTAGCAGAATGAAGCAGGCACCGTGATTTGAACCATTGCTGGAAGGCACTACTTGAGAGCCGAAGCAGCAGTAGCAACCCTTTTGACAGCTACAGTANTTTTAGTCACTAGACGTACACTGGCCGTTTAGTGTCCGCAACATCTTCTTTGCTTATCCATCGAGCAACAGAGATATTAGCTCAATGCTATCACGCCTGGCAAAGCTTCTGACGGAGCGGTACATCACGTCGTACAGACCCGTGAAAGTACCAAAACATTTCGACACAAGGTTTTAGCCGGTTAGTAATAGCCGCCAAAAGAGCTATTACATGCTAAACCAGCCGTCAAAAGAGTAATTTTATACTTATTTTGCTTTCAAGGTGCAAGCTTCACGACAACATCAGCTCAACGGAGTCCAAAACCTACATACAGCATTCCACCTGCCTGGCAGCNCTAATGTTCTAGAATCGAACATTAGTAGCATCTTCAAAACGGTCATTCCTTCATCACGCAAGTTCAAAACCACAGGGAGTTCCTTAGCAACTCAGATCAGTGGCAACATAATCAACGATGTACTGTCGTGATCTTGCAAGACCAGTTGTTAAACTTAGAAAATACAATTCTAAAACTTTTTTGAACAAGCTTATGTGTAACGCTACGATTAAGTTGGAGTATACCATATTTTGTGTTACAGTAGGCCCATGAGTCATGCACAAAACGTGAAACTAGGCGTAAAAATCAGCACAAAACGTGCACAGTTCGTCTACAAAACATGAATTTTTAATCAGCTTAATGTACTCAACCATTAAGTTGGACAATACCGTGCTATATTAGGACTTTAAGGTGTAAAAACCAGCACAAAACATGATATATTTTTGTTCAGTATATCATGTGGGGGGAGGGTACAAGTTAATGGAGCCAAATGGGGGAGGTAATATCATCAAATAGTGCCCCACCAGAGCGTAGGCTACTCAATACCGAATAAAGAATACAAAGATAAACAATGCATAAATTACTAACATATTTAAAGTTTGCAATATGTGAGTAGATTACTTTTTTTGCTTAAATTTAAACCTCCATCTTTATATGTTTAATAACACGTAAACAATGTAAGCAAAAACGATGAAAATGCGTGCACAAACGATGCAGAACGAATGGCAAAATTAAAGTTTGGATTTTTAAATGGTGGGGGCTACGATTAAACTGTCCTTCCACTTTTATAACACTAATAGCACTTAAACGATGTAAGCAGACAATGCACAAACGATTGGTAAAATAAAAAAAAATTATTGAAGAGGTTGGGGGCCAGTTTAATGTACACTTTTCACAACATAAATTGACTGCTGAAATATTTTCTAAGTCCCTCGTCTCCGTGAGGTAAGGTGGTGAGCCTTGCACAGGGTGCTGGAAAAAAAAGACGCATAATACAACCTACCTGGTATTTACATGATTTCAAATGTATATCAAAGCAGATGGATTAGTGCAGTGGACAACGCAGCATTCAGGGTTCGCACCCCGCGATAGCCAGGTTGAATTTCATCAATGAAAAATGTGTTATTAAGAGAAATTTGACTAAACTTATAAGTTTTACTTACAATAAAAAAAGTTAAAAAGTACTAACTAATGTAAAAATCTTTAATCAACTCTGGTTCAAACATTTTTGCAAACGATGTGTTTTTTCCTTTTCTTTCAATAAACTTTCCATTTTCCAGAAAATATTAATTTCGTCTCTGTTCACTACATAATTTGTTGAATTATGAAATATACTGCAGAGACCTCTAAAAGACCAAAATTACTGAAATAATAAACATAATANGCATGTAAATTTAACATAGAAGAGATGGGTTAACAGCCTGAAGTATGAATAAAATAACTTAATGGCTAAAAACTGCAAGTCCGTGAATTTATGAAATGATATACAATTACACTAAAAGCCTACTAGCAAAAAAGCACTTGTTAAGAATATTGCCCCTCATGAAAGACATCGAAATCTACAAACAATTTTTTTTTTATTATGGTTGTCGTTGGTCATGATTTGTAAAGTAGGACTAAAAACATATCTATACATTTTGGTGTATCCTGGTTACCTGTTTTTATATTTCGAAGTTGATTATAGAACAAATTAGTAAAACAAATAATCTGCTTTTGGGAGGCTTGCGTAAGGGTTTATAAACGGTTTTAAGCCGCCAATACGTAAGCTTCCGGAGAAAAGAATATTGGTATATGGTGTTAGCCATAATTACCGCTTCTTAATATTATCTGCATTCCGATTCGGAGTTGTAATGTAAATTCTGCTTTTTCTGTCACATTCTGGAGACGCGAAAGCCTTCTGTGTCAGAATCCAAAAAGCATTTCAACCTGAAGAGGAAAAAACACAACGGTAAAATATGCCGCTGTTGATATGTATTAATTGTATCACCAAAATAGCCGTTTCAAGGCCCCTCGGAAAATGAGATTCAAAGAAAGAATTGAAAGATGAAAATAGCCTTTGAAACAAAACACTGGCAATTATCTTAAATGTTGATGTTAAATTGTCAACTTTTTTGGGGGGAACGACTTGCACACATTTGTCTTGAGGTCTCTGGAAGGATGTAATCCTTTATAGGTTTGTCTATTATTGCTCATTACTTAGAACAAGAAAATTGTTTATGCTAATTTTTCTGCAATCCATTGAGCAAAAAATACAAATTAAACACCAACATCAGTTTCATGCCCTTAAAAATCCCGAAACGTTACTAATATGATAATTTGATGGCCATTGTTAGAGAGGGAGATTCGAGTTATTGTCTATAAAGTTGAACTAAAAAATACAAAATTTCAATCCCTTAAAAAGAGTCCAAAATGTGTACACCCTTCATTGGCATTTCTTCATAATCAAAAGTAACTTTCAGTGATTTCAAATCTAAAATTTAATCAATAGCAATAAATACTCAACAAGGGAACAGTGGTGTTCTTTCATATTGAATAGACTTTCCCTATTTCATAATAATTAATTACGCGTTTAAAAATTTAAAAAAAAGTTCTCAAACTTAAAATTAGTTACCATCTGGCTACTTGGCAATTATATTTCTAGATAGAAGTGCTAATTTTAAACTAAAATGACAATATTGGAATTCAATATGACATTAAATTGCAAACCACAAATAATGTTTAACTAATTGAAATAGGTACTGAAAAAAGCTTCTTTATGTATATTTTACCACGGCCGTAGCCAGAGACAAACCAGTACAGGTGCCGCCCAGTCTGCATTATTTATTGTCCCTCTCTAATAACAGCATAAATAAGTATGACGTTTGTAACGAGTTATATAAAGTTTGTAATGTCCTTTCGTTAAAACTCTTTTCAGGTTCGTGTGCTCTCGTAACCAAAGAATCAAATCATCCATTCATACGATCGACTATCATCAAACGATTGGNNTGATCACCATTTCAAATTTCTCCTNTACGCATGCAAAATTGTAAGATCTGAGTCCCTACAACCATTATACAATACTTAAGATCTAGTTTTACCTAAAACAGGTCAACCAATAAAACAGAGTGTGAAGTGAATATCCCCCCAAAATAAACACCTTGCATTTCAAGCAGTTTGATTTAAACAGTTTAAATGGTTACACTATTAAGCAGCAAAAGATCTGGTATTTTGTTACGCCTGTATGAAGTTCAACCATTACGACACAACATACAGTAAGTCGCGGAAACTAGAAT
>QVQU01337169.1:0-10249 GCA_003456935.1 Machilis hrabei | reverse complement strand
GGTACTAATTTTATTTTATTTTCATTTCAGGTAGTTTGGCCAGCTCTTTAATTTGTAATAAATGTTTAGCAAAAACATCTTTAAATCTCATTACCAATTCTAGAATCTGACTCCTTAACACAGGGTCCTCAATGTGTCCCAATTTAAAATCTGACTATACAATGTCATATTTGCCATCTTCACACCCTACTAAATTTACACAACAACACTTTTCTGCTTCGCAAACACACATCCCCTCTCCATTCGGGACATATCTAAATAATGTGCTGATATTAATGTTTCTAAATGTTTTGAACTCAACATCAGAAGTATTCAGTGCTCTAACTAAGACAGTTCCCTCAGGAATGACATTTGAAATTGAATGTACAAAATAAACACCACTTGTGCCTTCTTCATTACTTTCGAAAACAACCGATTCACCTATATCAAATTTCTTACCTACTTTTAGTCTAACAAGAGATTCGCANCGTGGTGGAATGGTCGAATATTTTCGTAATGTGGCCACAGTGCTAATTTGACAATCACTTTCAAAGTCCTATAATGGAATAACTTTTCCCTTAGAGTCACACAAAGTATTTGCTGATGCGTCATATACGAGATCAAATTGTTTAAGAAAAGCCGAATTCAGTATCGCATCATATCCTTGTGCCCTATGAATGTCAGCAATAACAAAAGGAAAGGTGCACCTTAAATTAGCAATGTTTATCTCCAAATNATATCAGGCTGTTATAGAATTTATTTGATTAGAATCATTTACTAACTTCAAATTCATGTTATTCCCCAATTTCTTCTTTATTCCTAAAAGCTCAAACATTTCTTTAGAAGTTAACGCGACACAAGCACCAGTGTCTACTAAAAATGCAAACTTTATTTCTTTACTGTAGCCCACTAGCTTTGGACATTGTCTAGACCTCACGTTGTTCCAAAGAGATTCGTTTCAGACATGGGACCATTTGTACTTAGCTTATCTTTTAACCGATCCGTATTAAAAGATTTCATTGAAAAACCGACTCAGGAGATTCACTGGAAACCGTAGCAATTTCGTTCACAACTTTTTGCGAACTTTTACAGTGCGTAGAAATGTGACCTGGCTTCCTACATATTTTACAACATATTTGTATAGGTTTAGTAACCTGGTTCCCTTTATCCAAAAGATTGTTAAATTTAAAACATGTTTTGACCTCATGGCCAATTTTACCACAAAGTTGGCATTTCGGCTTGAAATTTGCTGTTCTTGGAGGCTTATTCTGATATTGTTTCTTTCTTTTGAGGTGCGGTTGTCTGTAAATTTACTCTACATTGGAAAGATTTGTGACCTGGCTTAGAACACCGATAGCACACAACACCTTCGGGTGCCTGGGGCAGATTCTTTTTCTCACCTCTCTGTGGAATAGCACCAGCGTCAAAATTTTCAGAAATATTTGAACAGACCACCCTATGAACATACAATTTTGAATTTTCTTCTTCAACAATAGCAAGCTTTACTGCGTCCGCTAATGTTTTTGGTTCTTTCGTCAATACAAAAGGAATAAACCCGCCAGAAACCTAGCCAACAACATGTTTTCTCTTTCTAGAGTGACTTCAACCATTTCTCGTTTGTTTTTTAACGTGTTACCAAGTGCATTTAATCGTGCACTGAATTGAGATACAGTTTCGTTACCCTTATGGAAACAGTTACAAATCTTATCCATTATACTATTAATATTTTCACGTGGCGCAAACTTTCGCAAAGGGCTGCTTTAAAAACATCATAATCTTTTCCTTGTCGAATCTCNTCATTCTCATTTAAATATGATTCTGCCTCACCCCTTATGCGGCGTTTGCACGCAAACAACTTCTTACTAGGGTTCACTGATATCGTATTTAGAACGTNCTCCAACTCCTCAAAGAAAAGATGAAGTTTTTTTTTCAGATTTACTGCCAGTAAAAATATTAATGTGCGGCAAAATAGAAATTACTGTGAGTAAACTTGGTTCTGCCATTGTATTACTTCACTTTAAAAACTTTCAACAATAACCNTCAAAGTCAACTGTAGCTGAATGGTAACTTCGANAAAATCAGTTATAAATATACAATCGATGCATCCGTGCGATAAACAACAATCAATGCAAGAAAATACTGTCAAAGTGAACAGTAACTGGTATTTGACCCATCAATTTAAAATAACAAGGCTTTAACATATCATAATACACAACAATGACTAAAAAAATCTGCAATGACTGGTTACAGTCTCAGTACAGGTCAACAATCACCTGCAAATGCCAAAGACAAGAACTCGCCAAATAGCATTAACATTAAACAGGTAGGTTGACAAGTACTTATAGCTCAATTCCCCAATCACTAATTAATGTACAAAGACAAAGGCAAGCCAAGTAGCATTAGCATTTAGAAGCAGGTAGACAAGAGCATCCAACTGATTAGAGCCTAATTCCTCTTAAAAATTGGAAAAAAATTAATATAACACATTTTTCACTATTGAAAAAAAAATACTTAAATATGTTTCACAAGGGGCCAAGCCATCAAATCTGTAAGGGAAAATTATGTGGGTACTAATCAAAAAAGGGTGCTAGTTAATTTTGAATTTCCCTTACAGGTCACTTGTAGAGGAGTATGAACAATGATGATCATTTATATTGGTTTGAAGCCATACTCAAAATGTTATAGTACGTTNCTTTCATTTTGACGTAACAACACAACACTTTAATAACGTACAATATATAATCATATTTACCTTCCATAGTTTTGAAGAAGTAACGAACACAATAAATTTCATAAGCAAATAATACAAGTTGGTCTACCGTCTCCACAGCAATCAGTCCGTCCATAATCAATTCCTCCAAACATTTTATAACAAAACAAACAATAGCTAATCAGGTACTTTGTCCTGGCACAACGCTTACTTGCCAGAACGCATTCTGTCAAAGATGCGGTATCGACAGACAAGTAGCAATTTGCTATATCACACAATTTAAGAACGTCAGGAATCTTAGTGCTTTCCTGCACATTCTTCGTTACAAATGATTACAATACAAAATAAGTAGTTTTATTTAATTTATTTGCTCTAAATAAGTCGCAAAATACAAAATCCTCACAAAGATCTGTTTTGATAAACTTTATGTTTTTNGAGCCTGACATATCTTTCCAACATATGAGGTTTTACAAATTGCACAATGAAACTGATAAGTGCATTCATTAACAGCACCTGAAGCAACATTATATTTAATTTCCCATAAGTATATAGTTCCCTTTTGGAATATATGTTATTGTTACGGTATCCTTTCCAAACTGATTGAAAAGTTTGGGATTCCAACTGAAAATGTTTTGGAGCTATTTGTAATGATAATTATATTGGAATAACTCTCAAGTAACTCATACTTTTATTATCTACAATTATTTTGGTCTATAAGTTTGATATTGAATTTTTTTAATACTTTTTTGAACTTCATTGACCATGGATTTAATTTCTAATATTAAAAAAGTATTAGTTCCTTTCTTTTGGTGCAATATCTTCAGATACGGATAATAATTGTGTGCGCATTACATATGAGGTTCAATTCATTCCAAGTAGTCCAATTATGGATTAACTGGTGACTTGATCATTACTAAAATCTCTGATTTTTTTTGTTCTGTGTGGGTGTGTGAACGTTCATATTTATCTATAGTTAAAAACTGATAATATTTCAGTTTTAGTTTTCACCAACTCCTCCCACCACGGAAGGGTTCGATTATGAAGCACCTACTTTAGCTCAAATGATTAAGCGATTTCGTTGAGGGCTGAACGCTTGGCTTCTTTGGTAGCACACTTTTTTTTTCAAGGGACCGAATTCGGTAATTTCTTGAGTCTTTGGCTTTTGGCGTGTTTTATTTTCTTTATTCTGATTTATATGTGCACTTTTATGAGTCCATGAAAAGGGAATCTAGCACTCCTTAGATCCATATGTAGGCTGGCTATACTTGTCTTGTGTTGATCGCATCTAATATACAGGGTGATTAAAAAAAGGNGGGAAGTAACAACATAGCGACATTCCCTAATGGAAACTGAGGAGAAAAGTTATTTACCAAAATTTGATACGCCCAATAGTTTTGAAGCTACAAGACGATTTATCTGGCCAATCGCGGAGAGCGTTGCTTGTACAGGCGCCCTACACATCAAGGACATAGCACGACAGAAAACCTGTCCTGGCAATAACGTTTATGTGTGGGACAAGTAGAAAGGAGCCTTCTCAAGCCTTTAAAGGGTCGGTTTGAGCTGGGGTAACTTTGAAGACCATCACGCAAATGACCAGGGTTCAAATCCGTTACTATAATAAAATGTTGTTTTTACTTTGTATGAAACAAAGGAAAACAAATTGCGGAACACACTGTTTTATTACGTGTCTACAGTTATTATTAAATATCCACATGGTTTTCCCCTAATTCGTTCACATGTACAACATTGAAAACGTCGTCATTNNTTACTAACAATGAGAAGTCACGACAATTTGCATCACCGATTACAATCAGATATAATGAGGGGACAGTAATGGCAAATAAAGAGACACATGTCTCGCCAATCTTGCCAAACGGGTTTGTCTTTTAAAATGTTAGCTTCCAAAATTGTGGGGATTGACCACTGAGCTATTGAAGAATACCAATCCTTGTGTCACAACAATTAAGTTCAGACAGCTCAGGGGTAAATGACGCGTTTGTCAAGCGGGAGACTTGGGTTCGAATCCCCGCATGGGCAGACATTTCATCTGATGAAAAAAATTAATTACACATCATACGTAAATCAACCATAATCAACCTTAATAAAGGACAACCACATGTATGTATTATTATGTTTAAATAAATAATCAACAACATAATAATAGTTTCATTATTTATAGTATTTGAAATCAAAACTCACGTTACACAACGACTGAATTACAAAGTGAAGTAACCAAAGCGTATAAAAATCTTATGTCCATCATTACGAGCATCACCATGTTGTGATCCTGAACAACCTTTCGCGTTAAAAAATTTCCAGTAGCGTCGACATCGAAACTAGACTGACCTTTCGACAGTGCATTGTCATGCAAAACATAATTACTAGCCTAACAAAGAGTTATGTGTATACATACTATGGCCTAAAAACAACACATTTAATATTATGTTGGTGATATCATTATATACTGTATGGGATTTCAAATGTATCTGCCTTTTTAAGGCTGATTGTAATTGCTGTACTTATGGTATATGTGTAATTGTTTTACTCCGACGACAAATATTTGTCCATGAGGGATTCGAACCCGGGACACCCGCTTGCTAAATTCGACCTTTACCCCTGAGATACCCGAGCTTCTCTGTCGAAAGGCAACATATAGTATTCTTAAATAGCTCAGTGGTTCACCTCCNAAAATGTGAAAGCTAATATTTGAAAGGAAAGACCCATTGGCAATAATGGCGAGACACGTGTCTCTTTATTGTCAATTTACACATNACGTCAGATTGAAATCAGAGATGCAATTGTCGTGACCTCTCCTTGTAAGTAGAAAATGTATTGCCACTAGTAACATTATTTAGAGTTAGTGATTTTTTACAGCCCTCCGTGTAACGAAAGTGCCAAAACCCTTTTGTAATTCCTACAAAGCGAATGTACGCAATGTTAAATTTGTATATTTAATGACCTATTAACAAGCAGTAGTGGTGTAATGGTAGATACCAAGAATACAGTGCAAATTTATTGGGCTAAATTGTAATCGCGTTATTATTCATTTACAAATTTGGATATTTAATAATAATTGTAGACACGTATTAAAACAGTGTGTTCCGCAATTTTTTTGCATTTGTTTCATACAAAGTAAAAACAAAAATTATAGTAACGTAACAGATTTGAACCCTGGTCATCCGTGAGACGGTCTTCTACGTTACCACTGCTCCATCCGACCAGTACCAATTAAATGGTGGCTAGTGTTTGATGTAACTGCTTGAGAAGGTTCCTTTTTACTCGTCCCACACATAAAAGTTATTGCCAGGACAGGTTTGCTGCCGTGCTACGCCCTTGATGTNTAGGGTGCCTGTACAAGCAACGCTCTCCTTGACTAGTCAGATAAATCGTCTTGTAGCTCCAAAACTATTGGGCGTATCAAATTTTGGTAAATAACTTTTCTACTCAGTTTCCATTAGGGAATGTCGCTATGTTGTTACTTCCCACCTTTTTTGAAACACCCTGTATATAGCTGATTGTAAGTGAGTCAGTAAGTGACTGACGCTAATTCTAGCCATGATGCACAACAGATAGAGAAAAATGTTAAAAATCAAAGTTGTTCACCTTGGTATCAAACCTACAGACAAAATCGAAAATCCGTCATTTTTTTTTTTGTCACGTTACATCACAATATCTTCCAAACGGTGCGTTGTGCGGAAAAATGTCACAATGCAAAACATGTTTATTTTGGCCCAACACATCTGATTCACTACTTTAATTTTAAAAATTTTCACCACATTGGATTTTCGTTGCTATGGAAACCGTGCGCACTGTCTTCAGCGTGCCTCGACTCCACCATGTTTGCTGTTGTTAAGCCGATTGTAGTTTTTTTTTCTTTTGTGTTTATATAGAATTCTGTTTAAACTCACACCACAAACTTCGCGTTAATAAAGTGAAGGTTAGACGAACCTGTTTTGATATATTGAACTTTAAATTAATTGTATTCATTTTTATTATACAATTACAGGTAGTGTATAATTTTTTAAAAAGAAAAATTCTATAGTATAGCCTATTTTGAAAACTGAAATTTTACTATCCGGAAGCCGAGTAATAGAAGCTGCCGAAGTCGGTGCAAAATTGCTCGTATGTATATATTCTCCGTATACGTGCCACTGCAAACGTTGCATGCAAAACGTTCTTTGTCTGAAGAGTTGTTAGTCTAAAAAAAATAATTGCATGTTCTGCAATGTGATATTTGTGCATCAAACACAACAATTTAACTTACCTGGTTGAAAAGAAATGTCCTCAAAAAATAATTTCTGTTATCAAGAATCTCCTGAGAAGTTACACATAAAATTATTTTACGCTCTAGCAGATAATCATCGAAACAAAGTTGCTAGCGTTTGTATCATTTCTGTTGATGAACATCGAAGAACGTTTAGTCGGGGCTCACTCATTGTATAAACAGCGGAAATTACATTCTACGCATAGACATACAAAACANTTGAACNCAAATTATAACTAATTGCAACACACAATGCGTACAAAGAAAAAATAATAATAATAGGAGCAATCAAAAAAACAAACGAATATTTACAATAATTACTCTTTATCATTCAACACGCTCTTATTTAAAATCCTTCGTACAAAAAAGGTCACATGTACAGTATGCGATCTGCTTAAACTCTTTCATAAAGCCTAAAAAAAATGACACTTAATAGTTCACAACACTCTCAGTTCAATACAAACTTTAAAAAATTAACCGGCTAATTTAATTTGGTTTCTTGTTCGACTCCTGACGAATTTCAAACATAGTAGTGATTTTTTCATACGTGCGAACAGGATTATGATATGCATCTGCCTGTAACATAAACCATGTTATGGCAGAATCTAAACAACAATGATGTGAAAGAACTTATTGATTACGTGCATCGTGAATATTAAAATACGCTCATCCTGAAGCACAATGTNTTCGGGTTTCCATAACACTGAATATGTTAGAACATGGCAAGCATTAAACTCAATTATTAACTAATCAATAATAAAAAAATCAAAAGTTAAAACAATCCACACCTAGTGTCATAACAAAGCTATTGCATATTACAGAACCAAATAAAAAAAGTCACAATTAAAATTTAACATTTGTCAGGATAATAATACCGCCATGAGCTGTCTTATTACAACTATGCTTGTATAATACAATTGTTGAGGCTCATTTTAACGTATTAATAAATAAACATAATATCTCAGAAAACATACACTAACTAAGACTTAAATTTAAGTTATAGAAATACATATATGAGAAAAATGCAACGTAGCGCGTTAAGTAGAACACTAAATATTATTTTGCATTATTGTATTCACATAAGCAGCTGCCTAAACACAAAACGCTGACTTATCTAAACGGTAATCTACAACAACAACAAAAATAGCTTTTACAGCGTGCATTGAAAGAAACATATACATAATGAACCAATGAATTAGAAGTAAAGCGTACTCCTTCATCCTCTCCACTCGCGTGAAGAGATTTTGAGCTCTTCTAATANTAATACCCACATGTACTTATTCGTACTGTAGATTACGTCAGGTGAATAGGCTTGAGTCGTATTGTATCAGCACAGATTTGCACAAAACAAACACGACTGGGTATGTTTAAATTAATTTACATATTAAAGGTAATTAGTATCTATCACTCCAGTAACCCGATGAATGACTTAATGATTCAAACTGAATTATACGTCCCAAAATAAAATTAAACCATCTCGGAATTGATTGCCAACGTAACTGNATGAATAGCGATGAATGTGCGAGAAAAGGCAATGTGAATAGTTGCAAATAGTTTCTACAATATACTGGGTGTCCCATTTTAATTAATACACGCAAATATGTCATCAGGNAGGCCTCCAATCGAAAAATGACCTGTACAAAAGTGGTTAGTCTCGGCGGGGGGAATCAATTGGTGACCCAAAATTTGACCTTGCAACTCATTTTCAAGGTCATTCTAAGGTCAAACGTGTTTTTTCATATGGGAACCCATATGAAAAAAAACCTGCCGAAACTAACCACTTTTGTACAGGTCATTTTTCGATTGGAGGCCTCCCTGATTACATATTTGCGTGTATTAATTAAAATGGGACATCCAGTATAGATGGAAATTAAAGAAATATGCCTACAGTTCTTCTTGGTCATCGCCTATATTTCTACAGTAACAATAATTGCACAATCACTTCTCAGTTTGGGCATTACTAAATCTATCCAAAAATTAGTGTAGCATAAAAAAGCTATTTAAATTACGCACAAAATAAATGACATCCAGCATGGACTGGCTCCATTGACGCTAAACCTGCGTCTGCATTACATGAAAGTGTTAGGCACGAACCCGACGCTAATTAATTGGCCTTAATTACGGGATGGGTTAGTAACATGTAGATATAGTTAGCTTGGAAATGTACGTGAATTTTTCGAGGACATAAAAAAATTCTTAGTCAATTTAGGCTATATTTCAGTATAAAATTATATTATATAGTAAGTGTGAAATGTCACATTGTACGCATTCAGAGGTGGAACAGTCACACAAGCAGCGTTTAAGAAATGTAGAAGTGAAGACCAAACAGCCAAGATTATTTTTTTAAAAGTGTTAAGGAATGTAAATTTGCTTAACGTCATTCTTTTCTTATCAGAAAAGTAAGTGCACTGCACATCAAAAATGGCTATTTTTTGTGAACATTTAAGGGAGTAAGAAGTATATAGATTTTCAGAATGGCTAATATACTTTATGTAAACATTTAGTTGGTTACACCACATTAGTTAAATATATCTCTGGAGACCCGAAGAACGTGAACGCCACTATTTGTTTAGAGTAATGAGAAAATAATTAAAATAGCAAACTGAACCGAAACCTAATGTTTATTAATTACTAATTACGAGTTAGTAATAAAAAAAATGTTTAACAGGGGTCGACAGAATAACTAAAATGATGAATTTTTGCCATTAGGACCATATGCCAACGGTGGAGGGTCAAAATTGGTTTAGAAGTTGTTGCAAATACTTAAATTTTTTAGTTTATAGAAGCTATATTGAAACTCTCACTGCGTTTAAGACGCCTGGTAGTCAGTCACCCTCGTAATCTGAGGTTCGAATCGCAGTNTATGCTCGACGTTNATATCTTATTTTTCAACAATTAAAGTGTGTAAAATCGACGNCCAATTATAGTTCGCGCTGTCTTCATATATGATCAATGAATTAGGCAAACAAATCTATCGCTGTATGAACTATTCGGCAATAATTGTAACCTGAAAATTAGTCCCACTAATTTCACACCCATTTGCCAGACGTGAGATAAATATAGTGGTCAAAAGAATTAGGGGAGCACCCACAAAAACCCGGAAGCGATGTTGGAAAGTCGACAGGAGCTGTCTAGGTAGCGTCGAGGAGTGTTTACTGAAGCACAACAATAGCTCTGCCATGAATCGTCAGCATGGGAAGGTCCTGGGGTGGTGTTTACCAGGGAGTGGAGGTACACAAGAACAACACCTCCCACATCAGACAACAAACATGGACAGATACAGCAAAGAAACTTAC
>KZ899227.1:3410-15226 GCA_003456935.1 Machilis hrabei | reverse complement strand
TCCAATATTGCCTCTGTTCTTTCGATGAGAGAATCATTCGGACTTTAACATCTCAAAATTGTACCGAACACCAATTTTTTTATTATTATTATGACAATAACTACATTGATATTTAAAGTAACAATACCTCAAGATTGTTAAGTGTGTAATGGAATGGAACGTAACGATACCTTGAGAAATATACGTCCATCACAGACTAACAACAATCATCGGTTTTATAGGTTAAAGCCAAACAAGTACAAGGGGACTAANTTTGGGCCCCTTACCCATATGAGGTGGTAAGTCCCTGTCATTCTGAACGTCGAGTGATGGCATAGTCATGCATATGTGTTGCACGTTCTTTATATGTTAAAGTGCCCATGCTTTTATTTTAAGTAAACACGTATTGGGATGCCTAAAAAATATCTTTATTTGGACTACAAGTATTTAGTTTTTCTTTTAAGTTTTCTAAACAAATGTATTTAGNACATATGGCGGCCGCGCGTCGCTTCAATTCGGAGCCATTTCTAGTTTCTGCCACCAACGTGATGCTGGGGTCTTGGTGATAGCACAGCCACAGGCTCTGAGCGTGGAAGGCGGGGTAAAAGTTAGAAACCACAACCAATGCAGAGTTGCCAATTCTCCCGCATTATGCGAAAGTGTCATGCATTTAACACTCGTCTCCCGCTGTCCATACTTATTTAATTTGCGATTTAGGTATGTTATCAAGTCATTTTTAAGTCGCGTCTCCTTTTCACCATCTCAATTTTATGGTTAAAAGACTATTTAAAGATTTTGTTGATAATCTTCCTAAGTTTCCACATTGTTACTTATTTATTGAATCATAGTACCNTTTACTTTGCCATTTTTAATTCTCAAGTTGGCTAATACAGCCTGTAAATAAAACGAATTAAAATGTATCTCACAGCTTGGAATACCGTTTTCAGATACTCAACAGTAAATAGTGAAAAATCACCTTTATGATTTCCTACGGCATGCAGTATCGTTTTCATGAAAAAATCACGACCGTGACAAAATACGGTTACTTGTAACCGTTCCAACACCGGAGCTTTAACGACATACACTGCTCCGGAAATATCACTGTTTGGCATATCACTAAAACATTCAACACAAATGTTTATTTGAACGTACTAAAGCCATGAGGAAAATCTTAGCGAGTAACCTTGTGTTTAAAAGCCGAGCAAGGAAACATTGCGTGTTCAGTTGAGTTCGTAAGGCGGGCANTTTTTCTCCTTTATAGAATTTTTGCTCCACTGTGTTTGTTTTGTGTTTATTTAATACTGAAAAGTATTTGATTCTGCATTGTTTTAGCCTATTGTTTTGTTATATAGGATGTCCCAAAAGTCTGGAAACAGCCCATCTGATAGATTTTTTGAAACCCTGAAACTTTCCCATTTAATGTTTTCAACGAAAATTCGTCGTTTTTTTTAGATGTCTGGCCGTTTCCAGACTTTTGGGACACCCTGTGTGTATTTGTCTTGTTGGTTTGTAAACCGCAAATAACCTTTATGTGTTGACGTACAATTAAGCAAACTTCATATTTTTTCTCCCTTTAATTCGAAATAATTACTGTTTGACTTGTCATTATGATGACAACATAATGACGTTACACGTGTACGTTTGATTTCTAGCATTTACTGCGGCATTACGAGTACAGTAGCTTCCGTTGTGAACTTCTGAGGTAGGAGTTTACCACAACGGCAGACCTTATCTGTTCATATGCGGGACACTTTTTCTAGTAGTAACACCAGTAGTAACTGTTTTCAGTTGTACTCGTCCAATATTGCCTCTGTTCTTTCGATGAGAGAATAAATCGGTTAACACTTAGTGGATACGAATGGTAGTAGGGCAAAGTGANGCATGAAAGGCAATTTTCCAACTATCAAAAGGTGTAATGGTATGTTTAGTAAAAGTGCTTTTTCATAAGGGCATTGAAATTACGTCTTAAAACAGTAACTGTGCTGTAATCCTTATCACGCACGTCGAATAATGAGCAGGAAGCCAGCATTCTTCTGTACAGAGTTAAATTATTTCAAAACAAGAGACAAAAGCCACAATCGATATATAATTGAAATAATTACAACGAACAAAAATAGTTCTTAAATTAAAATTAAATCAGAATGAAAGTTTAATGATATTAAGAGGCACACGTTATGTACAATACCAGCATCGATTCTGTCATATCCAAACGAAGCGTAGCGCGAAATTTCGTTTCGCTTAAAACGCCAAAGATGTACAATACCAGCATCGATTCTGTCATATCCAAACGAAGCGTAGCGCGAAATTTCGTTTCGCTTAAAACGCCAATTTTCGTTCAGTTACCAAGCTACGAAAAATTAAATTCGCTATTACGTCTTTCAGGCTTCGTTGTAGTTGTTGTTGCTTTACATTGACACAAGAACAGATTAAAATGTACAATACCAGCATCGATTCTGTCATATCCAAACGAAGCGTAGCGCGAAATTTCGTTTCGCTTAAAACGCCAATTTTCGTTCAGTTACCAAGCTACGAAAAATTAAATTCGCTACGTCTTTCAGGCGAAGCCTGAAAGACGTAATAGCGAATTTAATTTTTCGTAGCTTGGTAAGTGAACGAAAATTGGCGTTTTAAGCGAAACGAAATTTCGCGCTACGCTTCGTTTGGATATGACAGAATCGATGCTGGTACTATACCAAACCTTTTCTTTAGTATTTATTTAAATCAAGATATCAAAGTCTTTTTAACTTTTTACATGCAAATACATTTTTCCGCTTATACAAAGTTTGTATCTTGTCACGATCTGTTAAATTAGATTCAAAAAAGTTATTTTTTATGAGCCATCCACAAAAATATACGATTCTTGTTTCAAAAGTGAACAGCACAGAATGACTGGACAATGGACATACCCTAGTCCAGCCTGGTAGCTTAATAGTGAAGAGCAATTTCTGGTCATATTTCAGAAGGTTTGGTGTAAGAGTACCTGTTTTACATAGACTACTCCTTCAACGTAGGAATTAGTGATGGTAAAAGCCGTTATTTTTGTGTAGATGCTACAGCCGTAGCTGCTTTTCGAAAGAAGCTGCTTCAAGTAGCTGCTACAAATAGCGTTGTTACTACAAAACGTTACAGTGCTACAAAACCGACATTGCTATACGTAATATGGAACGGCAAACGGTTAAATTACTGGCAGAACTGTAATTAGTATTGGTTCTACATAAAGAATTGTGATTAATTAAACAATATAATTCATAAAGCACTAAAATAATGATTTTTTTTTAAATAATTGACTATTTTAGCAATTTTTAATTTTCATTCTAAATGAATCTAGTGATTTCCTCTTCTTGTGAGGCGGAGACACTATCCAATACCGGTGCTACCATTCTGAGGTGAGAAGCCAATACAACCGTTTGAATTAATGCGAGAACAATAAATATTTATATGTTTTTAGCGTTGTTAAGTATTACTACTTATTTTAGGATTTAGAGAACTGGCAATATGTTTGTCTCACTCAAATCTGCGATTGTTTTATTTGTTTAATAATATCGTTTGGTCGATCATCAGTTCAGGCGTATCAAGTCGACCTGCCTGGGGGAGTAGGTAGAGTGCTTGACTCCTGTCCCAGAGGTCGTGGGTTCGAATCCCACGTAAGATATGGATGTTTGTGCTGTCCTAAGTGTGTGCAATTGTGTTGGCCTAAGTATGTGCACTTGTGTTGGCCTAAGTCTGAGCACTCACTTGTGTTGTCTTAAGTGTGCTGTCCTAAGTGTGCACTTGTGTTGGCCTAAGTCTGAGCACTCACTTGTGTTGTCCTAAGTGTGTGCACTCAATGTCGGAACAAAAAGTGTCCATAAACGTTAGTCGGTAGCGCACCAGACGTAATGCCGGCAGGCGGTTCCTGGTGCAATAACGCTAACAAAAAAAAAGTTCAGGCGTATCATGTAAAACGTTGTTTTGATAGTCAATGGCAATGCGAAGTTGCTATCTGCAGCAGCTTCTATGAGTGTAAAACAGTAGCTGCTACAGCTATTTTCGTGTAGCAGCTATAAAGAAGCTGCTACGCTATTTTGGACCCATCACTAGTAGGAATAACAAACGAGTTTTTTTTATTTTAATTTTCACATTCTCAAATGCAAGCTATACTTATACATCTTCTGTAACAGCAAATTCTGTTCCTATTGACAGGGCGTAGTGAAAATGGACTACGATAAGTTAATAATTATTAAGCTAATTTAACTTACGTTAATTCGGTTATACGCAAACGGCACAATGTACTTTTTGTGTAAATAAAACTTCATTAAAATACCTTCTAAATATATATTCTTTACTATATACTCTACAATATTGTATACAGAATATCGGTCACATTATTACTGTACACAAAAAACTTTATATACGCCTTTGAAAAATAAATGCGTTTTTCTCCTTGCTTTTTCACGTTCGAACTTAACAAGCTCGTGTGGTGCAACACGCCTTTGTATAATATACTACTGTATACAGTGCGTATTCAAGATACAGTTTTAAGGTACTCGTGAATGAAGATACCTTTATAGAGTGCGTATAGATAAATTTGCAAAACTTAAATATGCATATGAAGTAGTTCTCAAATACGCCAAAAGCAAGAATTTGGTTTAGCCCCAGAATTTGTACGCTAATAATGATTTTTATTATTTTTCATTGTTTATAAATAGTTTTGTAAACGCCACTGGTTAAGTAATAAATTTTGAATACATTATTTATGAAAAGAAGTTGTTATAAACAACCTCAGATTACGTTTTATTTGGGGTATACGACAATCTCGTATGAGTGTGCAGATTGTAGAAGATCTCAGAAGAAATAGGTATTTACGAACCTTTGTTTTGAAGGTTTGAAGACTGCGTATCAGGGCAAACAGATGACAATAGAGTATTGGAGAAAAAAAGTGTAGACTTGAAGCAGGCTGTTTTGTGGGTAAATGGATTGACCAATGTGCGAATGACACGAGTCAATGTGCCTAATAGTAGGTACGAATGTGGGTAGCAGTAGAAGGAACCAAACATTCGACCTCAGTACAGCAATGGCCCTGAAAATAGCTTTTCTGACTGCAATGGACTAATGGAGACCCCATTCGCCTCGTATTGACGCTTCGGGATGATTTAATTTTGCATCTCACTAGACATGTAGCCATTGGTGGGTTCTTTTACATCGAACACTTGACGATGGGACCTCACTTTTACGTCCCTCCTCGTAGGATAACCCTTTATACTGAGGGCTAAGAGTCAGCCCCTGGATTTGAACCCGGGACCTCCCGAACAGGAGGTGAGCACTCAAAATAGCTATAAAACAAAGCAGAGTATGGTGGTAATAATTCCCTAGTTTTCCTAATTTTTCTGGAATTTATGTTTGAAGTTACAATGTTCGCGTTTTGTTAGTGTTCTAGAATTTCGATTTCTAGCTAGTACAAAATAGCTCACTTATTGTCCGTTGTTACTTTGGCTTCCTTTGCCACTGTCCCCGACCTACTGTACCCATAACCTACCCCAAACTTATCGACTTTCAGACCTCCAGTTATTTTTTCCTGACAAACCTTTAGCGCCTGTCTACAATGAGATTTCAATGTAAAATACTCATACTCTAGCGTCCCAGACTTATGAACCTCTTCCCCGAAACTGTAGTAGGGTAATTCTCATATAAGAAGGCCAAAGTAACCTAAGTAGGCATTACACATTACCATCCTGTGTCTCTTTCATAAGTTTCTGAAATAGGAAAGGTCTATTTTCCTATTTTAATTTAAATTCCCTCAAATTTCTAGGAGCTTTGTACAAAGTATATCAGAATCATAAAACATGCCCACTTTTTAGATTTATGGCATACTTGTTTTGTACAGTGTGGGACTTTGATGGCTTCCATAGTTGATTAAGAAACAAGTAGAATGCGAGTCTAGGTAGAAGCACCCCTACCACCACTGCACCTATTTCCCCTTCCCATTCAACGCGTCACAAACACGAGTTTGAAAGAATAAAAGCACCTGTTTCTGACAGCCTAGTTATAAGACATCGGCATTACGTTCTCTGAATGCTGGGTTCAAATCCCGGACGGAATATTGGTTAGGGCAAATAAATTATTTATTATGATAAATCTGTATTAAATAAAATATTTCTACTAACATATATNTTATGCGAAACAGCACGTTGCGTTTTATTTATTTTACCAAAGAAATGTTACTAACGACACGAGCAAGAAAATAAATTACCTTTAAAAAGCCAAAAACAAATATTTTTTGTTGTAATTAATGCATTTTCATTGTAAGATAAACATATATTTGGTCCAAGGATTAATATGTCACGGTCATGTTCCTAACAACAGCATGAAGTAATTAAGAATGATGAATGGAATAAGTTGTAGTATTATAATTGCTGCTATTATTTTGCTAGAGATTGTAAGTCAGTTTATTTTGAACAATCCTCATCAAAAGAGCAACAGCTAGTGTGTGGTATGGGCTCTGAGTCTGATTGTATACGTATAATGTTTAATAAAGATTCATAATTTCCTTATCCTACGAGTCTGCCTGTGAAGCACTCCACACTAAGGTATGATCGTAGGCGTGTTCCGGGAGGCACGTTAAAGGCGGGTCCCATCGATATGTGTTCGATGTAAATGATCCCACCTCCGGCTATGTGTCGGCTGGGTGGCAAAATTCAAAATTCAGTTATCCTGAAGCGTCATTACGACGCGGATGGGGTCTCCATTAGACCTGAGTTGTTATAACAGTGGGACCATAATCCAATAGCAATAGCGATAGCATAATTTCCTACGGGAAAAAAACGTAAAGAATCATAGTATCTGTAACAAGGACGTATCAATACACAATATCTACAATTAAAAAAAAAGCACTTATTCAACTTTGTAACATAAATATATATAACAATAATGTGTAGGAAAAAAATATAGTTGGTTACTCGTGACGATTATATTTCTATTTATGCAATGTTTGTATAAACAATATATTTTATAGAGCGCAGATATAAGCATTTAGATGACTAATAGCATATTACAAAAATAAAACAAAATGTTTGCAACCAATTGTTGGGCCAAAAATATGTTTTCCTCACAATTAACTTGCCAAATGGAAAAAAAACAATTGTTAAGATGTGGGTTTGAACCTGGACTCCAATGAACAACCGCCTGTTAATATTGGCAAGCATCCTAACCACTTGGCCACACAGCCGTTGAGTAAAATAACGATATGTTCCTAACTTTAATAAGCTGTCCAAATATTGACGTCTAATTATGATGGTAATTATTTAATTCAACCACGGTTCCAATTCATGAAAAGAGTCGCCTCCTCGTGGTATGCCCTGGAAATATATATAACATTATACGCGTAAATGGCTAAATGAGTAAAACTACTCTTATTATTGGTATTACTATAGTTCGCCAGTAGGTGTAATAATATACTTTATCTCGGGAAACCACCACTAAATATTAAACAGAGCAGCTGTGTATCAAGGGATAGTGGATAAAAAAAAACATGAATGATAAACACTATTATTAACCGTATAATATCAACTATTTCAGTCATATAAATTCTATTATCTTGTGAAGATAGGTTTTGGTGGCTATTATATTTTATTGACTTTAATTTCACTTGCCCGCTTACACATCATTCTTTATGTGAAAAAATTCACTACTTATTAGAATACAAAAGCATTTGCGAAATAATATAATTTCCAAATATTATAATTTATCAAGCATTAAACTCGACAGTCAGGCATGGCAACCTCTCTTGAAAAATAAAAACCTACCCGTCCGTTCGGGGATTTGAACCCGGCAACCCGAGAACTCAAACCCAGTGCTTTAACCCCTATACTATTTGTAACTGGTTGCTGTAGATTATTGACTGCCTGTTTTTGCTAGTGGAGGGTGTGCGTAGTTGTAAGGATAGGCTCACTAACTTTCCAGCACGGAAGCCATCAAAGTCCCACACTGTACTCGTTTAGAAACACCTGTCCCAATTTTTTTTTAACATTACCGTCCATTGAAAACGTTCCCGATCCTACCACCAGACTGTGACAAAGTCTACTAAAAGTGTATCACGTCACTTTAGTGGTGTTTTTTTATCAATGGAAAACGCCCGCTGACTAAGCTCCTCGCATTTTTTCAACCACTAGGAGATGCACAAAGGTAATGTTGTCTTGCGTGTTTTTATTACTGTCATTACCATCCATGGATATTCTTTGAGCTGTACTAATTCCATGGTATGAAAAAAGTAATGACTATTTTTCAAACAGTAAAATCATCAACATTTTTGGTTAAAATGTTTGTTTTTAGAAACGTTCAGATAAATGAGGTTTTACTTTTCCTACCAGACTTAAATGTTGCACTTTTATCAAAACTTTACATCGGACGGTAATGCTTTTTTAAACATTTTCTGCCCCAACAAAATTAAAAAGCTTTGAAGAGTCATTTTAAAGCTGTAACCGTATTCTCAAATATCTACTCAACAGATGTCAGTTATTACTTTAAGCAAAATTGAATTTATATTTTCAGACAACAACAAAAAAATATGTTGGTTTTCTTATATGAGAAATACATGGCAGAACGGAGATGTTCTTTTTTTACTTCCCATTTTCTCTACACGCTGCGTTGTTATTTTTTCGAACATAATTGAAGTTGATTGGCCAAATAGAGATAGGAGATGCACCCCCTGCCAAAGGACGTTAAAGAAAAGCTCTTTAAAAGTTAAGCAAATCGCGTACAATGCATTAGTATTACCAATACTACAATACTGTAGTTGTGTTTGGGACCCTCACCAAGTANGNTTAATAAACTCCATTGAAGGGGTACAGCGAAGGGCAGCAAGGTTTGTGTTNGGTCGTTACGATATATTAGATAGCGTATCTGAAATGTAGGAACAATTAAATTGGGTTTCATTAGCTGAAAATCGCCACGAAAATAGGATGAAAAAGTTCAAACAAATCATTGAGGATCAATTGCCATTAACCACTGCGAACACGTACTGCAAACAGCTACGTATATAGGTAGAAACGATCATGCAAATAAGATTAGGGAAGTTAGCTCTTTTTTCCTCGAACAATTCGGGAATGGAATCGTTTAAGAGTTGGTGCGTTGCACCCCCTGCCAAAGAATTAAAGTTGATTGCGGGGTAAGATGTAGATAGTAGATAGATAGACCAACTACGTTAGAATAGACATCTTGCAACTTAAATCTCGTTGTAGATCTCAAAAACGTTCTAACGCTACTATTTAATTCTTAGTACATACAGCTTAGATCTTATTGTAGATCGGCCCTTAGCAACTTCCAAACAATCAGTTAAATTTGACATTTCATTGGTTAGTCGCTTTTTGACTGCATGAGAGTCCACGAAGTAAATTTTGTGAAGCATGTACTGAATTTCTACCTTGTGCGATCACATCTAAATTGTGCGAATTGTCCATTGAATTTGTGTTTGGTACTGTTTTGTGCATCGTAACTAAGGCACTGGGAGAGAAGAAGGGGAAGAAACGTGACATGCAATAAACACCATCTCTTTTCTTGAGTCAGTCGGCCAGCTGGGAGAGTAGCCTTGAAATTACGTAACGGGGGTTCGTGCTGCTAAAGACCGTATTGTGCACTTGCCGTACTAAAGTACCTTAGCTGCCCGACAGTGTTTGCACGGTTTGCATTTTTCGTAGGCCTACGCATTCGGTGCACAGATTTGTACTAGTATGAATATTACAAGTACTCAGTACATCATTATGAAATAAAAAAGAAACCTGCACACCAACGGGGAATTTTAAGTTCTACACCTTCTTGAACGTGTACACCGAAATAAGATTATCGTGTTTGTCTAGATTTTGGTTGTATTATTTGAATTTATGATCCTTCCCACGGGTCTGGCTGGGATGGAGACCCCATCCGCGTCGTAACGACGCTTTAGGAGGATTGTATTTTGCCACTCATTCGACACATAGCCGGCGGTGTGTTCTTTTACATCGAACACTTTTAACGTCCCTCCTGGAAGACACGTACGATCATACCTTAGTGTGGAGTGCTTCACAGGCAGACTCGTAGGATAGCCCTTTATACTAGGAGCTAGGAGTCAACCCCGGGATTCGAACCAGGGATCTCCCGATCAGGAGACGAGCCATCCTTTTTTAGTTTTTTAAGTAGCTTCTTGGCTATTTACTTATTTATTTAATCTTAGCCTAGCTCTTGCTGTATTTTTACATTCATTTTTCTTCCTTCGCCTACATAGAACACACACAGCCATGTCTTACGCGGGATTCGAACCTTCAACGTCATGAGCTACTACACTGGTCACTAGAAAAAGCAGGTTGACTTACTGGCGGTTGTTTGTCTAGAAGATTTGTCGGATTGTCACCAGTCCTTTCTAATTCGTAATACATTTTGATAACTAATCAAACAGAAATACAGGATATAGAGAGATGACGCTTGTCAAATCGACTGGATGGCTCAGGTTTCTGCGCTGTTGCTGCTCTTTGATAAATATAATTACAAATGTTTCGACCGTAATTTAAAATAATTATTAATGTTCCCCAAAGAAAATGTAATCCGAGGTTATATATATATATACAATTGTTTTCATGATTAGTGTATTCAAAATATATTCCATTTATCATCTGCAATACATGTAAGAGTTTGCGGCGTTAACAAAACTATTTTAAAACAATGAAAAAAGAGGAGTTATTCACGTTCAAACAATGAGACCAAAGCATTGGAGCACCTTATATGCATATTCAACTTAGGCGAATTTAGCTATACGCACTCGACAAAGGTATCTTCATTTTACAATTAGGTTACTGTAAAATTGTGTTTTGAACACGCACTGTATACAATAGTAGATTATACAGAGGCATGTTGCGTCATACGAGGATGTGAAGTTCGAAGGTGAGAAACTAAGGAGAAAATATCATAGAGTAAAAACTTTTTCAAAATTTCTTATAGATGGTTTTGTGCACAGTTATAATGTGTTCTGTATATACTAATGTACAGGGTGTCCCACGGACTCCATGGGCTGAGTCTATGATAAATATTGAGCAATAAAGTCCTCTTACAAAATGCTGTGCGATGCGTACTTTTTGCATAAAAGTAATTAAATGTTTGAGGAGATATGACAACGTTGCATTGTCAAAGAGGACTGGCGAACTGCGTGCATTGAGAAACATCATATATTATTGGTTTTCCGTAGAATAAGTTAAGGTTAAAAGCCCTATGTCGCCCGTGGAAAAAAAGTTGAAGGTTTTAGATGCCAAATTTGATAAACACGCGACGGTAGCTGCTGCCATCTAATAACTGATTCTGTACATATTTCATCATAGTGCTTCATGAAATTGTCATATTTCAATATTCAAATGGCTTTTGTATAAAATAATGTTAACACTGAATGTAAACACGTATGACAAAAAATGGTGATTAAATACGTAATTACGAGGCGAAACGTATTTTTAAGACTAAACAGTACCCCGCTATTGAAATATGTACAAAAATGGATAATAGGTGGCAGCATCTTCCATCGCAAGTTTATCATTTTATTAAAAGGAGTAGCTATAGAAATTATAATTAAATGAAGATTAAGACTGAGCTTTGCTGAGCTCCGAAACTATGTAGAATTGTCTCGAGTGTAATCACAAAAACATTATTTAGTTAGTTCTGGTTAAACTAAGGTGAAATCGGCTAAACAAGCCGTACAGAACATACCTAATACCATATAACCATCCCGGTTAAGAATCAATATCCAGTCAAGATAGTCTTAACTTTAGCGATTTAATTATAACTGTTATATGGTACAAGGTATGTTCTGTACGGCTTGTTTAGCCGATTTCACCTTACTTTAACCA
>KZ899026.1:6676-17501 GCA_003456935.1 Machilis hrabei | reverse complement strand
AAGAAATTAATTTTGCACCAATGGGTACTGCCAATTTGACGGCGCTGAAGCATGCNAATTTAGACAATAATTTCATTTTCGGGAGGTTGCCAATTCGAAAAGCACTAATTAATAATCAAGGCAATTATACATTAAAATTAGTAAATTATTATACGTGAGTTATTCTGAAAGTGATCTCTATGAAAATGTGAAACTGTTCCAGATGAAGTGCAACACTCAATAAATGGTGTAGAATAGTTTGTAACAACAACTATTTTAGATAAACAAAAAAATGTAAAATAACATACTTTTTTAAACAGTGTTGTCTTGAGTATTGATAACTGGTCATATTAATAAGTATTTTACACAGGCTTTTGCCAGCGAAGTAATACAGTAGTCATCATATCAGGTGTAATATTTTCCATATCCAGAATGCTACATTGTTAATAGTATGGTAGTTTCATTATAAAGTACTTTCATTATAAATATGCCTAGTCCACTGAAGTACGTTGCAACGATATTTTACTGTAGTAAGTAAAGCCACCTCTGGCCAGGATGGCATGGTTTTAAACTATACCCTTATGTTGTCCTGCAATATGACTGGTCCAAGCATTCTGAAACTGTCGCTCCAGATTTCCAGCATTCAGTGATCGCAGCATAATCCAAATGTGCTCGGTTGGGAATAGGTCTGGAAACCTGGCTGGCCGAGGTACGGTTTCAACACCACAGAGGCACTCTTGGGATAGGCGAGCCATGTGTGGGCAGGCATTAACTTGCTGATAAACGGCCCAATGCATATACAGTCTGTTCAACAAGAAAGTGTCCGGCATAATTTTGAAAGAAGTCATCTGTCATAGGCTGTTTGTAACTTCAAACTATGCACTTCTGCACAATGTATAGTTTACCAGCACGCTGAGTTACTGTTGCTTTAATTTCTACATTTTTAAAATGAGTGCAAAATATCTGAAGCATTACAAGGATGTGTTCCTAGGGAATCATCCAAAAGGACCGAAACGGACGTTCCCAACAGCTCCGGCATCACTTAGGAAGTCAAATGCATTCGTGAAGAAGTGGGTAAAAAGGTATTTGGAGGTTGGGAATGGAGACGATCTGCCGGAGAGGGGATTTTTCGTGCGACGACGCCGAAGCAGGAGAAAGCGATCTTGCGTCTCTTTCAGAAGTACTCTAACCTTACCTTGCGTCAGACCCAAATTAAACTCCGTTAAAAGGAATTTAACATTGCCCTAAATACAATCAGACGTCGCCTGTGTGAAAAAGATGTGTCATTTCGGTCTACCATGAAGAAACCGCCGTCAGAAAAACATGCGACAAAACGACTGGTGTGGGCGCGGGAACATTCAGATCGAGATTGGGACAGCGTCATCTTTACGGACAAATCATCCTTCTGGGCATGGTCTCCCCTGTCGAAGGAAGGTCTGGTCAACGAAGAATAGCAGGATTGTTCAGCGCACAGTGAAACACCCTGTACAAATTCATGTTTGGGGGTGCTTCTGTAAACGCAGTGTTGGTTGTCTTTTCCTGTTTAAAGACAATTGAAAAGCAGAGAAAATGCTGAAACTTTTTTGGTGCAGACAGAACGAGGTGGGTGCTACTGGAGGATAACGGCCCAAAATATCGCAGTAAACTATGTAGTGAATGGTAACTAGAAAATGGCATCACTACGATGGATTGGCCTGCATCGTCTCCAGATGCAAATACCATAAAAAATGTGTGGTCCTACATGAAGATAACGCTCAAAGGAAAGCCAATCTTTACCCTGAAACAGCTGTCACTGAGGATTAGGAAAATTTGGCGCTCTATGTCTCGTCAATATGCTGAAAACCTTGTTGAAAACATTGCAAAAAGGTGGCAAACCATAATCGATAATGGAGGCGATTGGACTACCTACTGGGTGATTGTGCAATAGCCTATAACATCTACTTTCATTTAAAAAACAACATTTAACCCTAACTTTTATTTCTTTCAGATTATGCTGGACAGACTGTATATAACAGGAAAGGCAAAGGGACATGTTACACGACATCCTGTATCTCCTGTATCGCTACTAAGGTGGTTTGGCTGTCACAGGAGATAACTCCCCACACTATAGTTAGAAGTGTGCCATCCCACGAGTCTGAATGAGAGAGCTGCCCAATCCTCCATCAGATGAAAATATGGTGGTCATGTGCTCCAAGGGCGAAGCTGGATTCGTCACTAAAGACGATGCGACACCGTTTGTAGGCCGTCCACGATTCTTGAGCACGACACCGCAACGGATGGAGCTACCGATGTAGGGAGGTTAATGGCAGATGTTGTATGGGGTAACAACAACGGAGTCTTGCAGTGGTGCAAACTGACACACGATGCTACATCTTGCTGGAACAGTTTGGGCTATCTCATTATGAGCCGATCCTCCCTGGTGGTGGTCCTCAAAGGCCAACCTGAGCCATTGCAACATGGGGCAATAGAGTTAAGTAAAGCACCATGGTGTGTACTTCAAATATTTTCTGGGACCATTCCAGACATTCACTAGCAGCAAAATTTCAGTAATTTACATGCTTGACCTGGAAGTATTTGCACACCAACTTTCACNTGGCGAAAGAAAAGGAAAAGCCAGAGCAACCACTGCAACCCCTATAGCATACATTTCAAACTGAAATGANGTCTTGTCCCTCCCACTTCCACTACTCTTTGTAAAACTTTTCAACCAGCACTCTCTTTGAGCTGATAACCTCAAAAACAATAGAGAATCACTTAGCAGTGAAGTACTCCAATTTCAACGAGGAGGTTTTCCTCGCAAAGCTTCACCCTACAACGTACGGTGTATCATCATGCGTTTTTGTCAGGCAGGGCTAACACAAAAATAGCTGGAAGACAGCCGAGCTACAGGAAGCACGGAGCTTACGAGGTATAACAATGGGTATAAAATGATTTCAACCGATAAGTAAGAAATCAGTGGCGATTTACCGTACGTTATAGGGTAAACTATGCAAGGAAACGTCCTCTACAACACATGCAAAACTCATTGAAAAAATGGAGCGCCTCCCACAGAAAACCGTTTGTACTATATCAAATATATCAACTCACTGCAACTCTGCTCAACTAGGCACAGAACAGTAGTTCATTTCAAGTTTTTAGCACAAGATGAAAAGTATGCAAGATGCTAACAATTGGTTATGAAAATACGGTAGTATTAAAAACCTAATTAAACTTAGTGTTCAAATTTTTATTTTTATTAAGTTTAATATAACTGAGCAACATAATCTGTAGGCGACACCAATTTTATTTATTGGCAGCATATTAATTACGTGGCAAAAGTNCANCGNTAACCGAGACATACAATGAGAAACGGAGTTTATTCCGTAAGTATTTATTAAGCTGGCCAATAACACAGACTTTTAAAATCATACACTTGTAGAGGACATCTTGCAAACAAAAAGATAAAATTAGGTTGTGGTATTATAATACAATTTGTATTTACAGCAACAAAGATAATTGAAAACATGTCAATATCTGAAATTAACATTCCCAAGACTGCCAGCAGAGTAAAGTCGGGAAGACCAATCAAGGGACGGTCCAAATATTTAATTGTTATTTTTATTATTTTGGCCTTAAGCTTTCAGGACCAGTGTTTAGTGTTGTTTTGTGGGTGTTATGCCACGTTTCAAGTTTAATATTTACCGACATTTCATTCATATTACTACATGCCTGTTATCGGAGTTGGCGGTAAAGCGGGCGCCTCGTAAGCAAGAGGTCAGCGGTTCGATACCAGGATCAAGCATACGTTTTTTTTTATTAAAAAAAAGTAAAGACATGTTGAAATTTTTTAAGTTACGTCGTTTAAGGGTTTTCAGTATTGTAGTGTAATTATAAGAAATAACAAAATCATAAAGATGCTCTTGGATGGGATTGATACTTTGCTTAAAAGCTTCTGTGCCTCACACGCAATACATAAGATTTAAATAAAACCAAAGCATGTTACAAATGCCAATGAGGTTTATTGCCAATCAGTAGTTGATGGAAACAAAAGGACTGTTCACAATGTAAGCAACGTGCAAACAGAAAGTAAGTACAATTTGGTGCTGAACAATTTGACCTCAAATTATGAAATATCATTGCTTTGAAACTCGGGTGGGCGATCTTTTAAGTAAGCAGATTTATACAAAGCGTATTTGATAATATTTTCAAATTTCTCTGATGAAAATTGATTGAAAACAAAAGAAATAAATATCTATGATAATATTGTTTCTTAAGTGCAACGCAAATTCACAACCATGCAAATTAACGTAATTCGATATTTGCTTTACATTAAATTTGTAATGCATGAAAAAATAAACATCGAGTACTTGAATTATACGAGTAGTTTGGGGAGGAATGGCCTGGCCATTACAATGAGTATTTTCACCAAATACTTTAATAAACACATAAGAATCTTTTTGTCCTGACCAGTAAAATAAATTTTGTTGGCATTTCTGGTTTAATAATTTCTGTTAAAAATTCCGAAAATAAAACCTTTGTCATTTTACCAGAACTTGAACATCGAACCACAACGTTACTACACAGTTGTGATATTTTGTTATTTTTTTTTAAATCACTGGACCGAAGTAGGCTATCCTATTTGATCTTTTAAACAAATAAACATTTGCCATCATAATTTGCTTGCTCTTGTAACTACAGGCTGAATAGTATGTGAATATGTTGTTGAATTAAACTCATACAACTTTTTGTTTTAATATAGTTAGAAAATAAAATGCATGTACCCGACCCTGGTATCGAACCACCAACCTCTTGCTTACGAGGCGCTTACCTCTGGACCACAAGCTGGTTTCGATATGAATCGCTTATGCGACGACTTTAGTTTTGAACATTACTCTTTAATAGGCTCTAGTAATTAGCCTATTGGCCATTTGCATTTCGTCCTTGCTAATACTGTTTTTATAGCTCGAACTTTACAGTGCACTAGTTTTTGTCCGACACTTTTATAACCAGCGGCGAAAGTTCCGTTGTTAGTGATGCCCAACCAAAATACTAATTCTATATAACACTATATGTTCTAACTTCTCATANATGGAGGTTGAAAGTGGCATGAACACATGTTTAAACTTAAGATTGGTCTGAATACAGACTTGACTTACCAATAAACAGAGTAATTTTCACAGTCCAAGCAAACCACATGACTAATGTACTCCTCCCAGTGACCTTTGGCATGTCCATTTATATATCTTCCACAGTTAACCACTCCACACTGCAGACACATCCACGGGCATTGTGATGTTTTACACACTGAAATATAAACAATCAAAACATTGAAGTTGGCCTAACTAGTCTGAGCATTAGCGATGACGTTAGCAACCTCCTTGTTTGAGGGTCTACAGACACAGTTTCACAATCGTCGAACACACCGAACACAGAAGTGCACCTTTCCACACTAATACCATTGAGTATAGATTATATATCTATACTCAATGCTAATACTGGACGTATCATTGGCTAAACCAGTCTTATGATGAAGCACCATTAATTTTAAATTATCGGCACCTCAGTGCAAGCATCTGGCCTCTAAAAAAATATTCGCTGATGAATTAAGTACTCTAGTTTCATATTCTAACAAGAAAAGTACACGTTAAGCAAATTTAACGAAGAAACTCTTAGAAAATCGTGTCATTTTGGGTTTATCAAGCTACTTTAGCTGGAAAACGCTGACATGGCAGCGCTGTATTGCAACCATAAGAGTAAACAAATAGAGTTGTTNTATAACATCTACTTTCATTTAAAAACAAAATTTAACCCTAACTTTTATTTCTTTCAGATTATGCTGGACAGACTGTATATAACAGGAAAGGCAAAGGGACATGTTACACGACATCCTGTGCCATTAGTATCTCCTGTATCGCTACTAAGGTGATTTGGCTGTCATAGGAGATAACTCCCCACACTATTGTTAGAAGTGTGCCATCCCACGAGTCTGAATGAGAGAGCTGCCCGATCCTCCATCAGATGAAAATACGGTGGTCATCCGCTCCAAGGGTGAAGCTGGATTCCTCACTAAAGACGATGCAACGCCGTTTGTAGGTCGTCCACGATTCTAGAGATTGAGCTACCGATGTAGGGAGGTTAATGGCAGATGTTTTATGGGGTAACAACAACGGAGTCTTGCCTCTGCCACATCGTCTTGCAGTGGTGCAAACCGACACACGATGCTCCATCTTGCTGGAACAGTTTGGGCTTATCTCATTATCAGCCGATCCTCCGTGATGGTGGTCCTCAAAGGCCAACCTGAGCCATTGCAACATGGGGCCATAGAGTTAAGTAAAGCACTTCAAACATTTTCTGGGACCATTCCAGACATTCACTAGCAGCAAAATTTCAGTAATTTACATGCTTGGCCTGGAAGTATTTGCACACCAACTTTCACGGTTTTTATTTTCAAAGAGTGTATTTCAATAAGCAGTTCTGAACTTTCAATCAGTGTCTTCAATTAACATAACTGTAATACAATATATATGTAAATAAATACATTTCATACGTTAAAACAGATCTTCTCGTAACGAAATCAATTCTTAATTGGTAACACAAATTCTACAAAATAGTTTCATTTATGTATTCTGTTTTTTCCTTTTTGTTTCAGAATTTTATTTAATGCCAAAACAGAGTCATTTCTCACTAAAGAAATCGATTTAGAATTGCCATTAATGACTCCGTCCATCCATAACTTGACACTAACGTTGCATGGAAAAGAACACATCAACTCGAGTTTCTCTGATTCAAGTGTAAAGTTAACATCCACCGCTCATCTGTTATCAGTTTCACAATACGTGCCAGAATCCGTCTTTCTCGATATGCGAGAGCGCCATCTTCTTAAGGGGAAAAAACACGCTCCCAGACCACAAACTTCCCAATTTCTGATTTTTCTGGAACAAACTGGGGTATTAAAAGAAACGCAGAACGTGTCGATTTTATTTTTACGTAAACTAATAAAAAATTCTCCCATTTTTTATCGAAAAGCCAAATTATCCAAATACACACTTCGCAGCATTAATGAAAAGTTTGACTTCCTTCAGTTCTTTACTTCTTTGTTTTATGCTTCAGTTTCAGATGTTGTTAAGTCTGCTTCAGCCCTGGTGCTTGGCAGTAAATACTGGTTTACACTATATTATCTCTGAACGGTGATTGGCTGCCTGACCGAGTGGAATCGGAACAGAAACGCGGGAGACGACCGCGTCCGTTTCCGACTGCTCGCTGTCAGGGTGTTGAATGCTGTGTAATGGCTGTCCCGAATTTGGACTCCCAATCCACTGTAGAACTGTCAATTTTTTTTAACAAGGATCATACTATAAGCCCTTTAACAGAATTTATTTTTTCTTCCTGCCAGCTTAAATTTTTAATTAAAACCCAAAAGAAATACTCTAATACGTACATTTGGTAATCGCCTTATCCAGAACCTCTTGGTCGACCTCTGTTTGCTTTTACAGTTGTTGCAGTGATAGAGTTCGCTCTCGGCCAATTCCTCGATGTCGATGAAACTCGACAAGCAATCGTTAATGTCGCACGAAAGAGTCTGCTCTTCCCCTTCTTTCGGTTTCTTGCACAGCCCCCCCACATACTTCTCCGGGATGTCCAGAGAGAGGTCGAGGAAAGGATCGTGTTTCTTGGACTCCACTCCACAATTTAGACAAGTTACCTGGTGCAAATAAAAAGAAATAGTTGTTAATACAGAATAGTATCTTTGCTTCGAGAAGAACCTTTCAAAAGATATGAATAAGATGCTTCAACAAATTTTTCGACTGAGAAAAAAGATTTGAGACTGCTCAGGTGAAATAACTTTTAGTGGAAGTAANATCCTCAAATTTTGAATGTTGATTCTCAGTTGAAAAATTTGTTAACGAATTACATGGATTTCTTCTCTTTCGTACTCCAAAATTTTCAACGTAGGACTAACGGAGCTTCTAAACTGCTGTTTTTAATTGGTCTTTACAATCGCAGCTCGCCTTGGCACCAACTAAGCACATTTACCTTGGCAATAAAAACTAGGCGCATTGGCATTCAACGCATCGGTGGTTTGCTGGCTTCTCGAGACACGCACACTGTATCAAACCATGNAGATAAAGTACGATTCCACCCCGGGAACATATTTAAATTCAGACACGTTCATGATGATAACAAAATATAAAGTTCTAATTATCCTTCCAAATAAGATATTTATATTTTTTAAATATTACCATTTAACATTAAAAATTTCCTTCTTTGGCACACTGATACATTCACACAGTTAGTCAAGTTTGGCACCCAAAACAAACCACATTATTTTTAAAATTACAAACATATCTTGTAAAAGGTCTGTTCAAATATTTAAGCCCAAATAACAATTGAAAATCATGTTAAAACACTGTAAACATTAATACATAAAATATCAATTAATAGGTTTTTCAGTGGCATTGTGTCTGAATTCATGTTTCTATATTTAATATTATGATAAGATTTATCTTACCGTACTCCGAAAAAGTTGAAAATCAATACGTNTTGAAATTTCAAATTTGTGACTGTTGGATTCTTATTACTTTGGAGAACTTTGTAAACAATTCCTGGACGATTTATTTTCATCGCTAAAGGAGCCGTATGCGGCACATTGCGCCTCAAAAATGAACTGAAAGTGTTGAAGTCTCTTGAATAATACAACATACAATCGGCGAAGGACACGATCCGACATTTTAAGTTGAATAACTTCGATACCGTTTGTTCGGAGTGTATAAATTGGCAGAACTTGTTTTAATATTTCCACAACAACCGCCTCGGTATTGAAGGAATTGAAACGAATTAAAACCTATCTTAGAGCCGCAAAAGGACAACTTCGCTATGTTATCCATAGAAAAATATATTCTTTTACGTGTGAAAAAATACTCGTAACATACATTTAATGACGCTGTAACCTGAAAATTCACCCACAAATAAAGTCTACAGTAGTCTAAATGTATGCGTGTTAAGTTAAGCATGTTTTTAGATACCATTTTTTTTTATAATACCGACCACAATGAATAATGATTATTATTTAATTTTTGAAAGATGAGCGACCTTGTTTCAAAAAACCCATTGCTTTGTTTTAATGAACTTAATAGTAAAGACTTATAAACACAAAAAATATGGACCTGTGGTGCCATTTATTCCTTTAACAATCGCAGGCTGAGATAGCCCGTTTCAAAGATTCACCACTGTACAAACATCCTAATAATTACTTATCATTTTAATCTTGTGTTTACTTGCTGATCTCTCATTTAACTACAATCATAAAATTGTTAATTTCTATTTATAATAAATGCAAGCTCTTAGTAGACTGTAAGGGCTTTGAAGTTATACCTGGCACAGGGTCAAATTGCTATTAGCACCTTTTCTGATTGTAATTTATGCCAGCCTCTACCTTAAGTGGTTTCACTCTAATGATATGCCCTGATGAAAACCACACCCCATTTTATGTACCGGTAATTATAAATACATTCTAGCAAACAGAGTATATATATATATATATATCAAGTTCACCAAACCACCACTAGATGGCAGACAAAAATTAGTTCTTGGCATCCACAATTTAGTAATTAACAAAATGTCAAAGAAACACACATATAGGCTAGATTATGTTAGCTACAGGCTACATACAAATATCAGAATTATAAGTGTGTAAAAAAAACACTTAATTTACTTTTTTTGTTTAATGTTGCAAAAGAATAAGATTACACATGATACCATTTCACAGGCAGACTCAATAAAATCTGGGCTGATCTGAAAATAGAACATCCTTAAACATTTAATTTTTGAGGGGGAGAAAATACAATGAAGCAGGGTTGATCAATATCGTGATTAAAAAAAATCAAAAGAATCAGATTTATTTTATTTAAATCACTTTTTTTTATTTAAACCAGATTTTTATTGAAGGTAAATTGAATTTTATAAATTGAAGTGTGTGATATTTTATTGCAGACCAGAATTTTTTGTTAATGTAAATCTGATATTGTTTGCCACATCTGACATTCTTAACTGATTTTATGCTTTATCTTGTGGTGCNTATTTTTATATCAGTTGGCAAGTATGCTGATATATGTTTAAGAGAATTACAAACAAGAAACTTACCCTTATTCCACAGAATTTTTCCAAATCCACTAAGGGTAAGTTTCTTGTTTGTAATTCTCTTAAACATGTCATCCTATTCCAGTTTCCGTCAAAATATTAACAAATAGAGTTGTTTACAGTTTCAAAGCTCGCTTTTGAGCGAGTATACATATCAATGGTGCCAACCAAAAGGACGGTGCGACACTGCCGAGTTTCTGCGGAGGATTTGTACCTTCAGGCTGTCGCCCTTAGTTAAATTACATTGTAAGAATTTATTGTCAATTAATGAGACATATTCTCCATATTCGACCTTTCAAAATTTGTGAGACGCTCGTCAACAGTTGGTACTGTCACCAAAAGTGGTCGAAACAGTCTTTTAGTATCACATTATTTATTTTATTGCCCACTTGTTGATATGTTTTTATGTTTTAAAAACAATAAAAGAACTAAAACAATCTCTTGCGACCCTCATTTTAAGTATAAGTACAAATCTAGAGAAAGAAGAAGTCAAATTGTCACTCCCAAGTCACTCAAACTGCTTTAATTAACTCAATCTTATTGTAGCCTACTCAGGTCTACTTGCATTTTTTCCCTATAGGCTTCAGTAAGCTAGAGACCGACACATGGGGCCCTGCGCAGCAGTAGCGCAGGAGGGAAGTGCAGTGTGGCCAGGCGAACAACGGCTTACTGGCTCTGCAGTTGGGACAGATATCTTGCCTTGGCTGGCTGCATTCATGAGATTGCAGCT
>KZ899025.1:1164-11259 GCA_003456935.1 Machilis hrabei | reverse complement strand
TGTTGTTGCGACATCTGTTCCTTGTGAACGCATATTTTCAAAGGCAGGGACAATTCTGTCAGATCGCCGATCCCGCCTAGGAGCACGAAAAGTCCAGCAGTTGATGTTTTTAAACGTAAATAGTAAATAACATGTATCATAATAAAGTTTGATGTCCATATTTTTTTAATTTNCAATTTAGAAATCTTATCAAGTAATTTTTTAAGTCATGTCTCCTTTTCAGCATCTCAATTTTATGGTTAAAAGACCATTTAAAGAATTTGTTGATAATCTTCCTAAATGTCCACATTGTTACTCATTTATTGAATCATAGTACCTTTTACTATGTCATTTTTATTTCTCAAGTAGGCTAATACAGCCTGTAAATAAAACGAATTAAAATGTAAATGATTCTTACGGCTTGCAATACCGTTTCAGATAGACTCAACGGTAAACAGTGAAAAAATCACCTTTATGATTCCTACAAACTCAAAATTGTATGTTCAAAGGGCGGTTTGTTCTAATATTTCCGAAAATTTTGACGCTGAGGCTATTCCACAGAGAGGTGGGATAAAGAACCAGCCACCGGCACCCGAAGGTGTTGTGTGCTATCGATGTTCATAGCCAGGTCATAAATCGTTTCAATGTAGAGTAAAATTACAGACAACCGCACCCCAAAGAACGCAATTTTCGAGTCAACCTCCAAGCAAAGCAAACTTCAAGCCGACGTGTCAATTATGTGGTAAATTTGGCCATGAGGTCAAAACATGCTTTCAATATAAGAATCTTTTGGATGAGGGGAAATAGGTTAAAAAACCTGTACAGATTTTTTGTAAAATATGTAGAAAGCCAGGACACATTTCCACGCAGTGTAAGAGCTCACAAAATGTTGTGAACGAAGTAGCTACAGTTTCGGATGAAAATGTTGAGTCGGTTTTTCAGTGAAATCTTTTAATGCAGGCCGATTGAAAGATAAACGTTGTAAGAAATGGCCTAATGTCGGAAACGAGTCTGTGTGTGTGATTGACTGGAATAACGCCCAATGTAGGCAATTACCTAAGCTAGTCGGTTATATAAAGGGGATGAAATTTGTATTTTTGGTAGACACAGGCGCTTGTGTGGCCCTAATACCCAAGGAAATGTTTGAGCTTCTAGGGGTAAAAAAGAAAATTGGGAATAATACCGATTTTAAGCTGGTCAATGCTTCTAACCAACGGATTCCCATTATAGCCTGTCACGACTTAGAAATACAAATTGCAAATTTAAGAGGCACCATTCCTTTCGTCATTGCAGATATAGAAAAAGCTCAAGGATATGATGCTATACTGAATTTGGCTTTCCTGAAACAATTTGATCTAATGTATGATGCATCAGCAAATACTTTGTGCGACTCAAATGGAACGGTTATCCCATTATTGGACTTTGAAAGTGATTGTCAAATAAGCACAGTGGCTACATTACCTAGATATTCAACCATTCCACCACGGTGCGAATCTCTTGTTAAACTAAAAGTTGGCAAGAAATTTGGTATCGGTGAATCGGTTGTTTTTGTAAGTGATGGTGATGGCACAAGTGGTGTACATTTTGCTCACTCGGTTTCAAATGTCAGTAGTGAGGGAACTGTTTTAGTGAGAGCACTAAATACTTNTGATGTTGAGTTCAAGGCATTCAGAAACATTAAAATCGGAACATTATCGAGATATGTACCGAATGTAGAGGGGGTTTGTGCTTGCGAATCAGAAGAGTGCTGCTGTGTATATTCAGTAGAGTGTGAAAATAGTAAATATGACATTGTAGAGTGAGACTTTAAGTTGGGACACATTAAAGATCATGTGTTAAGAGGACAGGTTTTAGAACTAGTGATGCAATATAAATATGTTTTTGAGAAACATTTGTCCCAAATTAAAGAGCCAGCCTAATTGCCTGAAATTAAGATAGAGTTAATACCGGGAGCACAATTGAAATGCAATAGGGCATATCATCTACCGTATTCACAGACGGAAGAGATGAAAACACAAATTAACGATCTTTTGGAGAGTATGTTGGTTTTAAAGTCAAATAAGAAGTACAGACATATAGTAGATTTGAGATATGTTAACGAAAAGTCTATAATAATGAGATATCCTATAGGCGATATTCGGATAATTTTGGACAAATTAGGGTCATTTAAGGTCCTTTCGACCTTGGATATCTATAATGGTTTCAATCAATTAGCGTTGGAGGAAAGTTCGCGTAAACTTACGGGGTTCACTGTTAATGTGGGAACAGCTGAGAAATTCTATGAATTTATGCGTACACCGCAAGGTCATGTCAACAGTCCTTCAAATTTCAGTAAGTGTATTGATCTGGTACTCGCTGGAATAAGCGACTGTCCAATTATCTCATGTTACATAGATGACTTCTTGGTGACTTCGCAGGACGCGAGCTCACATTTAGTGGCCTTAGAAAAGTTGTTTACATGTTTAAGGGAGGTTAATTTAAAATTAAGTCCAGAAAAGTGTAGTTTGTTCAGAGAAGAGGTTGAATTTTTGCGTCATTCCTTAAGTGCTGAAGGAATAAAACCTTTAACAAAAAACGTTGAGAAACTGAGGAATGCAGCTAGACCAAAAAATATGAAACAATTAAAAGGTCTGATAGAATTGGGTCTGTTTTAGAAATCCCATATTCCAAATTTCAGTGATTTAATGGCTCCATTAATTAGAATGACTTCTCCACGAGTCAAGTTTGAATGGGCAGATGAATGTGAACAAAGCTTCACAAACCTAAAGAAAGTTTTAACAGAAGAACCNTTGCTTAAGTTTCCCGATATGAAAAAAAAAACATTCATTTTATATGTAGACGGGTCATCAATAAATGTCGGTTGTTCTTTAGAACAAGAATTTGATGGAATGGTTCATCCTGTGGCTTANTATTCAAAAACGTTAAATGAAACNCAAAAGAGGTACACTTCTATGGAGAGTGCGTGTTATGCTTTGTATTGCGCGGTCAAAAATTTCCGACCCTATTTATTTGGTAGACTTTTTTCTGTAGTTACCGATTGTCGTAATTTAACGTTCATGAGAAATATGAAAGACCCGAACACGCGTATATTAAAATGGTTATTGTATCTACAAGAGTTTGATATCACTCATGTTAGCGGTTCGAAGTTGAAAAATACCGACTATTTCAGGCGAGTTTTACAACAACCTCCGAAATCGAGAAATTGTAAAACAGTTTCTCAGCCATCAGACGAGAAAGCTACATTGAATAGTGTAAAATCTAGGCTTGAAAAATCTAAGGATTCCATGGTCAAAAATTTGCACTTCGAACCAGTAAATTATTTATCTTGGTGAGTGAAAAGATGGCGTCAGAACAGCGCACTGACGAAAAATATAAACCGATTATTGAGAATTTGTTGTCAGGGGGAGAGGAAAGTGATTATATTTTGAATGAGCATGTCATTTTGTTCNGAGTTTTCAGGACAAATAAATATGACGGAAACACGGTGTTGTGCTGTCCAAAATCTTTCATTCCATTACTATTACAATCGTGTCACACAAATTTGTTCGCAGGACATTTCGGTAAACGAAAAGTTATTCATTTAATAAAACAGGACTTTTATTTTCCAAATATGACGAAAGTAGTGACGAAATTTATAAAAAGTTGTGATCTGTGTCAAAGAAGCAAAAATCAGCCGAAAGCACCAGCCCCGTATGTGAAACACAGTTTAAATGTCGGTACCAGACCATTTCAATCGTGTGCAATGGATATTTTTGACCCACTTCCACAAACGGAACGCAATAACCGTTATGTAATAACTTATCAGTACATTTTTACAAAATATATTGTTTGGGGATGTCTAGAAAATACATCGATCGAATCGGTGGCAAGAAACTTTGCACAGAATGTCATAGCTCAATTTTCACTTCCAGATTCCATACACTCGGACAGGGAGAGCAACCTTCTCTCGGCGACTTTTAAGAAACTTTGTGAAATATTAGGAATCAAACGCACCACTACCTGTGCCTTTTATCCGAAGAGTAATGGTTCAATCGAGTCAACCATGAAGGTGCTCGACCAACTTTTAAGGACATATCAGGGCCAAATGAATTTCAGGTGGGATGAAATACTTCCTTTTATGGGCTTAGCATATAACCAGAGCGTACACTCTAGCACGGGAGAGACCCCTTTCAAACTAGTTTACGGAAACAATGGGAGACTGCCACATAATTTGATAGAAAAACCTCAACAGTGTATGCTTTTAAGGTAGTACGTGAAAATTTTTACCAGTTTTCTAAAAAACAGCAAGAGAGGCAAAGCGAGGTTTGTGAGCCTCATAATTTTCAGGAAGGGGACCTAGTTTTATATAAAAACTTAGCGATTAAAAAACGCAAGAAATTGGCTCCTAAATGGATGGGCGTGTTTAGAATCGACAAAGTCCTAAATTATAATACATGCGACATCCACCAGTTACCCAACTCAGAGAGTTTTATTACCCATGTTAATTATTTGCAACCATATCATGAAAGGATTCCGTTTAGTTCAGATACTGTTGAAAATGTGGATAACATTAAAGTAAATCGAAACGTTGTAGGCAGTAATAAGTTTGTTAAACGTCAAAGGGCATTACAGAATCATGAAAGACATATTTCGTATAACTTACTTAGCAAGTGCAGAAATAAGTGTAATAAGTCACGTTTAAGCCTAGGCAATGTTTACGCCGGGTCAGACATTCCTTTTATGATACACACCAACTCGAATACGACACCACAACAGNTGTCATCACATTCTCGAGGTAGCGCNCGTCACGATAGCGTAGCTCAAAGGTCAAGTAGTAACGTGAGCNAAGGACAAGTAAGATACAGATTACGTAATCGTATTGTTCCGAGAACAATTGAACCGGTTGTTAATCAAAGGGAAGATGATAACCAAATAATACAGGATTTAATTGAAAACAGCTATTATGCGAATGAAATAGTGGACGATCCAAATTTAGTGGATTTAATACATAGAAGCGGATGCAGGGACCCGCGGGACATTGAATCTTTAGTGTTAAATCATTCTATGGTGAACGAGATACCAGATGGTGTTGTTATGGATCTTAGCAATCCTGCTCCAAGTTCGTGTAATGTAGGGGGAGCAACTCCGAGACCCACGGGTTCACAGCCGTTCACAAATCAGGGAATCTTGCACTCTAGTCCCGTGGACAATTCTGAGATAGTCCAAATATTGATTCGGACATTTCAAGTATAAGGAAGCATGATGGGCAAAGTAGCCCGCAACATAATGTGGACGTTACTGAGGAACAAGCTAAGCCACCACATAATGAGGATGTTACTACAGCTTCACCGGCCGTTAGCCAAGCTATAAGTAATATGCTGTTAGATGAAGTCCCGAGAAGACTGTCTTTAAGAGATGAGATAGCTGAAAGACAAATTTTCAATGAAAGATGCAATTTAATTTCGGAGATGAAAAGGGGAGAAAACGNGTTGACAACAACTGTTGCTGNAAATTCACTTGTTCCCATTGTGATAGGACCCGAAAGGGAAAACATATGTGGATTTTGAAACGGGAAAATGGAAGTCTGAAGCCGAGACTTATAGGCTGTACTCTGAGGGACAAGTAATAGAAAATCGCAAGTGGAGTGATAATTTAGAGATTAGGGCGTTTTGTTTCGTATTTGGAATCTCTCCAGGAAACTACATTATGTAAATATGTAATGATATTTTTTACAGGAAATTTCCAGAGCAGTAAGCTATGTATTTTAAATGGTTAAAAGCGGATGAGATTTATTAACAATTTTTTTTCAGAAATTTTCCTTAGAAAGGACTGATGTCACTTATTTTTATTAATAGTATTAAACCGGAGAGGTATATCATATTAATATATTATTGTATTTTGCAGGTTGTCGGATCCTAAACGTGTGTGTTGACAGTGATACTATCTAACGTCGAGGCCATTGACGGCAATTATTTGGCATCCTTANANATNGCAAGCTANGAGTATTTATTTGGAAATGTAATAGCGAAACAAGGTTGCAAAACAAATACATTTTGAATTCAATACGTTCGTTATTATAAGTGTATAAGTCAGAAATAATGCTGTTTACGAAAATAGTCTTCTGATTTTGAAAAGCTTAATAATTTATGCATTTCCATCATACGGTTCAATCACGAGAGGTGCCGAATATGCCAATTCGATAGATCACAGAGGAGTCAACACATCGTTTCAGGCAACAAAGAGAGAAGGAGAAGGCAGTCGGAGTTCGTTCCAACTATTTGACGTTCATCGCAGCCAGTCAATTAATGGAAAAGGCCTGAAGTTTATGCGTAATCTTAGGAAGAAGGAGAACAAACAGTTTAATCAGCCCTTCAAATTTCCAAAGTTGGGAAAAACTTTCACGGTGCTTCACGCAGAAGCAATTGACGATAGTGCAGGACAATTTTTGAAGTCATTTAGAGAAGTTTTGGTTCGTCGAGTACTTTGGACATTCAATATATAATGCGTCTCGACTTCTAGCTATGCATAAATATTTATTTATGACCTTTTAATCTTTTGTAGTGTGTCAATTTTATTCTTACATAGGCTTGTTCAATAGCCTCTGTTTATTGAGAAGGTGTGGGTTTCCCACAAATGGTTATAATAATATTTTAAAGTAGACTTTTTTCAACAAAAATAATTGTTTCTAGTAATTAAGGTTTTAGATTGTGGTTGTTTACCACAAAAGTAATGGGTTATTGCATTTACAGCTTCATTAATATTTTTTATTATTTTTTATTTTTGGTTTAGTTAACTTAGTAAGTTATTGCGAGGAAAACAATTTAATAATTAGTTGTTTTGCTTTTATTTGGGAGAAGTGGATAGTAATTTAAACTCAATTAAAATATGTATTAAGATGTAATTATGGTTGGTTTGAAGTTTCACTTGTTAACAGAGAATATTTTGAAACAGTTTTAGAGAGAAGCCTTGTTACGATATTTTCTTTCCAAACGTACATAATTATTATGATTGTGTCATTGACTCATTGGGACTAAAATCAGTATTCTTTGCGGTTGTGAGACACTTTGATTGTTTTAAGACTGAATTGCATTACAAAGTCACGATCGCGCGGTCGAATGCGACCCTTATCTTTGCTATCTTCTTACCTTTACTAGATTTCTATTTCTCTGTTCTGAATACACTTTCAATTTCCAAGAGTCAAAGAAAGGTGACGTAATAAAAAAGCAGTTGATTGTCTTACAAAAATGTCATAGATTATGGATAAGTACCTCTTGACAAATCAGTAACCGAAATCAAAATGTTATTAGTCAATGTTGTAAATGGAAATACTTAGCAAATTTTGCAATTCTAATAATGGGAAAACCCAAAGTTGTTGTTTGTATATGTTCTAACAGAACATGATTTATGGATATTTTTTGCATTTTCAGAAATATGGAAAAGGAAGCTGTCTGGACACTTGACCCTTANTAATCATGGATATTCGGGAGAATTTTGGACTGTACAAAAGGATTAATGTGATGAATCACGAATACTTTGGATGTTGCCGAATTATTAACTTCGTTATTTTCGAAAAAGAGCAAGAGTACATGATATGTTTCTTTTCAATGTTTTCATGTATTTTTTATGTTTTATGTTGGTTTCATGACGTTTTTCATGTTTATGCTTCATGTTGCGAGATGTTTTATGAGTTATGATGTTGTGTTGTGTGTTTGTTTGAGTGCAAATTCCAACGAAATTTTAGTGTTGTAACGTTGGTACCTATGAAAAAGAATTCACCCTTCTTAGGTGTTGAACCTTATGTCTGTGTACCTAATTGACTTATTCTTGAGATACACGTCATATCAAAAATTTTGAATGGCGACAACACATTACACATTTGTAGAAATTTATATCCAGCAGTAAATTTTTTATATTGGCNTTGTAAATTTGCATTTTTCTATTTTAACTTTATTTCAAGTTTGGTCCGTAAATTTTGATTTTGAGCTGGTAAAACATTTACATTTGCTAGGAAAGTCGCAATTACAACCTCACTTGTAAATTTGAGTTAGTTTCTCGCATAGACCTTCAGTCATGCTCAACAAGAGAGGAGGTTAGGCTGTGAGGATTTTGTAATTTGCGTACTTAATTAATTGAAACATTTTATTTGTATATTTCATGTACATTGTACATTCGTTGAAACTGTTTGTTTAATAAGTGTGCAGAAAAGCGCTAAGCTCACTGACATTCGTAATATGTGTGTGGTGTTGAAAATTGTTACGTGTCTGAAGTTAACGCATCCTTACCAGAATGTGTTCTGTCGAGTAAGCGGTGGGAGGACAGCGTACTCAATTTGCTACTGTTTATGATGATATATAAAGGTGATAAACTTTGAAGGAGGGAGATTAATCGCTGTGGAGACGGTAGACTAAGATTGTAAAATTGTTAGGAACTTTATTTGTGCACGTATTTTCTCCACACCACCTATCAAGGTAAATATGTTTTGTATTTATTCTATATAATATGTTGTTCAGATGTTGCGCTTTTACGTCAAAATAAAAGGAACGTACTGTAAATGTTTTGAGTTTCACATCAAATTAATGAATATAATTAAATTACATCCTTTAGACACGTACTGGCTTGTAAGGGGAATCTCAAAATTTTAATGTTGCACTATAATTAGACTTTTGCACCCCCAGTTTTCCCTTACAGACCTCGGCTTTGAAGCAACAATATATAGATAGGCGTATTTTACGTCTATATTTTGATACAGTAAGGTCTGTGTGTCTGTCTGTCANGCTCTGAAGCGGCCGAACGCGCCAAACCTATAGGAAAACGAAAAACACCATTTTGTTCGTTATGTCAATGTGACCCCAACTCAATGCTCCCTCAATTAAGTCAGGGGAAGCTTCCAAGTGACTCATTTTTTGACATTTNTACCTTATGGACACCTTTCATTCAAAAACCTATCATTCCCTCAGCAGAGCATCCGTTTGAATTGCAGTCATCTGACTTGGGGGTTGAATACTGTTGTCCCAAGTACTATATAAGACCACTTTTGGTAGCCGGGGGGCCAATTTCCCCAAGGGCACCTATATGAAAATTTCACAAAAACAGCCGTATATGGACAAGTGACGGCTCAAAATTGATCGTCCGGACAACAGGATAAAGAAAATACAGTTTGTTTTACTAATAATGAATAACAAGCACGTCTTGAAAAAAAAAGCAATTGTCACTCCACATTGAGTGAAATTTTTCACATCAAATTGCCTACATTTAGCGATTACACGAGCAAAAACTATACCTCTTTAACGCAATGATGGCAAGGTGACGTCACATAATTTGGCGGGTACAAAATCAAATACAGAAATAAGGTTATCAAAAAGGCTATTACAAAACATACATACTACAAACATATACAAATGACGTGATAGTCGTTACTTTCACAAACCAGCACTTTCAAGAAAACAATATAAATTGGTCAATCACACAACTACTCTGAACAGGTCCCTCAGGAACAGATTCATGAAATACCTAACAGTCAAACTGAAAGTAAATATTAAAAAAAAATCAGATATCTTTTATTTCAAAAAATAATGACAATTGCTCTTTTTTCAAGACGTGCTTCTTATTCATTACTACTAAAACAAAATGTATTTTCTTTATCCTGTTCTCCGGACGAAAAATGTGAGTCGTCACTTGTCCATATTCGGTTGTTTTTGTAAAATTGGCCAANTAGGTGCCCTTGGAGCACTTGGGACCCCGGATCCCAAAAGTGGTCCTATATGGTACTTGGGACAACAGTATTCAACCCCCAAGTCGGATAGCTGCAATTCAAACGGATGGTCTGCTGAGGGAATGCTAGGTTTTTGACTGAAAGGCGTCCATAAGGTTAACATGTAAAAAAATGAGTCACTTGGAAGCTTCTCCCGACTTAACTGCGAGGAGCATTGAGTTGGGAATAGTTTTTCGGGGGTCGCAAAATGGTGTTTTTCGTTTTCCTATAGGTTGCCGCGTTCGGCCGCTAAAAATCGTGACAAACAGACCTTACTGTATTAATATATAGACGTAAAATAGGCCTATCTATATTGTTGCCTCAAAGAATAACCTATACATTANGATGGATCACTTCAAGCAATTGGTGAAATAAAAAGGTAGGTG
>KZ898861.1:4982-15310 GCA_003456935.1 Machilis hrabei | reverse complement strand
GTTATTTTATTCTTTTTAAGGCGCATAAAAACGTGGTTTTTAGATTAATTTTTTTAATCTACATTAAATATTTTGGCATATATTTATTTGTTTGTTGGTAACTGATACTGGATATACATTGTTTAATACATGATGTTTAGCGTTCAAAGCTTAAAATAAGTTTATTCGTGGTTGTTTACAAAATAATATTACGCTGCTAGGGTGTGTTTAAACTATACTATTTGTGATTGTAACTTTGAAATTAAATACGTATTTTATATACGGTAAAACATACAAAAATCAGACACTGCATGACAATGCGAGAGAGGGTTTAAATAACGTGTAACAAATGGGTCATTCATCAAATAAAATGCTCGCCTTTGTATTGAGTCCAGGACATAGAGATGAGTCTTAGCGGCACCACTACATATGTGTAAATAGTATTATAAAATAGAACGAACTTGTATCTTGTAAAAAGCTAACACTTGCTCTGCTGTTAGGTATTTCCTGAAACGGAAAATAAATCCTAGCAACTTGAAAGTAGCTTTAACTACAGCAGATACATGGGCGTGCCTCGAATGATCAGAGGAGATAGTAGTGTCTAATATAGAAAGCATATCACTGTTGGAGATTTTGCTGTCGAAAAAAACTAGGTCTAGAAAATTCTGATTAACTCTTTTAGTGCAAATGGAAATTTTCAATTCACCAAAAGAGAAACATAACGATAATTTCAATGTACTCGTATTATACACAATAATCACAACTACACTTTTTTAAAATAAAAACTTCATTTATAGGCGAGGTAATAATATTACATGTTTACATGTTACCTTTATTAAATCCATAACGGGAAATCTGTTCTACGCCATGTTGCTGTTTTCTCTCCGAGTACCCATCACTGAAGCCTTTATACATTTCTGAATATCAAACTCCCATTCTACTAGTCACAAAGATATTTAATGTTTGTATATTCCTCCCTTCAAGCGCTATGCATACAAACAAGCGACTAGAGGAACGCAAAGACCTTTGACAAAATTCCTACACATTTCTTGTTAAAGTGATGCGACTGTTTCATAGATGTGAAAAATACTAATGTGTCAGTTCATATTTTGATAATTTCATGCGAAAAAATGAAGAGGAAAGGTGTACAACGAATGAAATAAAGTTTAATACCTTTCGTGTTAGAGCTGTTTTTTGTCTTACGTTATCCTAGTTTGATNAATTTTAATGTGATTTTGATAATAATTTTCCCTCAACAAGGCTTACTGGCATCACTNTTTCTAATACGAATTTAATGGACATGCAAGTAATTTAAATTAAAATCATATGAGTTTTCATAGTTCAGTCTAATTTTTTTTAAATTTAGTTTTCATGAGTAGGCCCTAGTTACAATTTCCATTACAGTATCTTTTACCAACAGCAGATTTAAAAATTATGTTTGCTGCTACGCTCATACAAAAACGGAATTTTAAAAAATAATTTAGAAATACTCGTATATTTTTATATTTATGTTATGTAAGTTATAAATACATTTGTTGCTTTAATCATTAGGAACGTATCAACACTGTTTACACTGTTACATAGTGCATGTTGAGAGTTCTTTCCCTTTATTTAATATCAATGAGAAATCTTGGCTCTAGGGTGTTCAAAAAATAATCGTGAATTACACGACGTTTCGAGTCTTTATTGTACTCTTTTTCAAGTGCTAATGGAGTGAGTTCAGAAATCTCAAACACCTCAACTCATTCCCTNAACAATTGAAAAAGAGTACAATAAAGACTCGAAACGTCGTGTATTTCACGATTATTCTTTAAACACCCCACAGACAAGAGTTTTCACTGATATTGTTACATAGTGTTGCAAATACCTTACTCAATTTCGTATGGCTACATTTCAATACATGGCTCAAAGTTATTTACACTTTGGTACGAACAAATTAAAACAAATAATTCCTATTCCCTAGTTAGCCAATACAGCAAACCTTAGTGTATACTTGCTGCACGCGTCAATACTTAACTTGAAACAGTACATCATAACTACGTTTATAATACATAATTTCTAACAGAATAATTTATTTTCATTCGTTTAGACTATTAGCACTACTGACCAGGGAAAACGTAATGTTATGTATTGAGAACAAGAAGCTTTACCTTAAATATAAATGAACCTATGAAGAAAATAATAAGAAATGAATGGGTTCAAATACATGGAATAATGAAGCTATAGATTACGTATCACACACTACAAATTTTANAGGTCCTCGTAAAATTACAGATTTGTGTGTACTTGAAAGTACTTTAAAATAGAGAGAAGATTACATATACAATACTTAACGCGCGAACATACTGTAAGTTAATACACATTAAACATCTTGAGAAGAACCGTACGAAATATCAGTTGCGTACCGTGGGGAATCGCTGCTACGCAGAGCTTCCTTTAGCGCTGAACGGCGTGATTTGTTTTAGAAGATAAATCTTCTAAAAAAATCACGCCAGTTTTTCCCTAATTTTCACACTCTATGGTTTATCAAGGTTTAAATTTAATTTAGTGTAAACGCTGGAGACCTTAAATCAAAATATTTAAATGGAAAGTTTGAATACGTAATATATCTTCTGATATATACGAGGTAGGTCTGTCCAAAAGGAAACCGAACTTTTTCCGAATAATTTTATTTACCTTTAGTACAGCTTAATCAGATCTATCACCTTCAAAGTAGTTCCCTCCGCAGTTAAAACATCGCTCCCAGCGCTTCTTCCACTGNTGGAATGCGTTCTGGAACGCCTTTTTTGGAATAGCCTTCAGATCCCGCAGCGAATTTTCCTTTATCTCTTCTATGGACTGGAAACGGCGTGCTTTCAGGGTGGATTTCAACTTCGGAAACAAAAAGAAGTCTGCTGGTGCCAAATCAAGTGAATAGGGTGGTTGGGATACAACAGTTGTGTTATGCTTGGTGAAAAACTCTTAAATAAGGAGCGCCGAATGTGCAGGAGCGTTGACGTGATGCAACATGAATGTTCCATTTGCCTCCCTCAAACGCCGCATTACTTCCAAATAAAACTCTTTATTGATGGTTTGACCACGTGGGACGTACTCGTAATAAAAAAACACCATTAAAATCAAAGAAGACAATGAACATCACTTTGACATTTGAGCGACTTTGGCGTGGTTTTTTCGGTCTCGGTGACCATTTTCCCAGCCACTGCGATGACTGTGCTTTGGTTTCGACGTAAACCAAGGTCTCATCACCTGTTATGACGTTTCTCAAGAAACAATCGTCCTCATTTGATTGATTCAGAAAATCTTGACAGACTTCAACACGTGCTTCTTTTTGTTCATCTGTGAGCAACCGTGGAACGAATTTTGCAGTCACCCTATGCATGTTCAGTTTTTCGGTCAAAATCGTATGACACGAACTTTTGCTGATTCCTACTTCTTCTGCTATTTCACGGACTGTCTCAACCGAGGATTTTCCCGTACCACAACACGCACTTCCTCATCATGAACGGCATCACTCGATGTTTACTGCCGCCCAGGTTTTGCATCGTCTTTAATGCATGTTCTGCCTGCTTTGAACCGCTGATACCACTCATAACATTGTGTACGGCTCATACATTCTTACCCTATAACCTTCTTGCAACATTTTCAGAGTTTCTGTAAACGTCTTGTTCAATTTAAAACAAAATTTGATGCACACGCGTTGCTCTTCGAGAATCTTNATTTTCTTTCACAACAAAATCGCCACAACAATAAAACACTACTTCACTTAAACGCTTGCCGAATAAAAACTAAACGACGTAGAATGACGCAATACACTGAATATTACCTCTGAAGAACCCCTCTACGCGGCGCTAGTAAGCAAACAAATGAGCATCGAGTAATCGGCTATTTCGAAAGTTCGGTTTCCTTTTGGACAGACCTAGTATATATATCAGAGGATATATTACGTATTCCAACTTTATATTTAAATATTTTGATTTTATATCTCTAGCTTTTAAGCTACATTAAATTTAAACCTTGATAAACCGTACAGTTTAAGCTTTTCATGCATTTGCTGTTTTGTTTTCTGTCATAGAAACAAAATAAGTAACAAAAAGTCGTCACACTTATCCACTTAAACCGTTTTAAAGAAAAATTTGCGTGGCTTTGCGCTGACGGACATAGTACATAGTATACTATCTCACACCCATGAAAAACTTTTTTTTTACTTTAGTATTTCCGCCTCAATTAAGTTTTCGTTGATTGGAAGTTTTGGTCTTAATTTCTGTTTCTCTTTTACTGACGATTCCTTGAAGCATCTTGTTAGGACGCATCTGTGTGTTTGAGGTTTAATGAGTTTCGGGAAGTTATCTAACCTAAAGTCAAGGAACTCGAAGCTTCACGGAGAATTTCGTGCAATGCGTTTCAAATTTCAGCACGTGGAACTCGAGAACATCTCTTGTCTGTCAAATTCGCGGGTAAACTCATAACGATTGATCCCTGTTAATAATACTAAACGTCTCTCTACAGACTGACGAGTTATATTTGTAACATCCTATACATAGTAATAACTAAAAAGTACTACTTCTTTAATTTTCTCTAATCCCTAGATCAAGTATAATTGTTTTAATAACACGCATTCACACAAGAACTAGAGATCTAGCAATTAGAGATTAATTGATTTCATCATTCGTAATGCGACTTTACAAAGTCAGTTTAATCCTTGCTATTAAAATATGGAATCAGATAGTTCAAATATTTCCAGTTAGACAAAACTTGTATTTATTGGAACTGAAATTGTAATCTTGGAAGTGAATACAAGCTANAACCACACCAGGAAGATCATGATCTATTTTGATTGTAAATACACTAAAAAATCGGGTTATTTTTCACGTGTGAGTTGCGAATATTTTAATGAGGAGTTGAAGTTTTAGAGAAAAAAATACATTTAGGGTTCTTAAAATACAGGGTGTTCGGAAATTCCCCTTACAAAATGATATGGTATGTTCCTTGATTGAAATGGAGTGGAAAAGTTATTTTCCAAAAATTCCGCAGACCAATAGTTTTCGATTTATTAAAGGTTCAAACTGACCAATCACGGAGCGNGTAGCAGTTGAGGCGGCCGCTTCACGTAGTGGTACTGGTGGTACCATGCGTGAAGCGGGCGCTTCGACTGCTACGCGCTCCGTGATTGGTNAGATTAAACCTTTAATAAATCGAAAACTATTGGTCTTCGGAATTTTTGGAAAATAACTTTTCCACTCCATTTCAATCAAGGAACATACCATATCATTTTGTAAGGGGAATTTCCGAACACCCTGTGTATGGTATTATCTGTGCCCGTCTTATATAAAGTTAATATCTTAATTATAAACATTATTTGATATGATGTACTTTATATTGGTGAATGAATAGCTTCCAGCTTTCTTCTTTCGGGATATATNTTTTACACTAACACTTCTCTGCCCAGTCAGCATTGAATATCCATACAATATTTGCCGTAAATATTGACAATATCCAGATTTGGTTGATTTTGGTCCTACNGATATCCATACCATATCNAAATGTCAGTAAATTGGATATCCATATAACATCCACAGAAGGTCGTCAGTAATATTATAATGACATGTATAAAACATGATTCGAACCCATAACCTCTCGGGCTAGAGCGTACTGTGCTAACCACTAGACCAAGCAGGTGGAAATTCCCATACTCTAGATTATCCAAACAATATCCACCTATACCAATAGAATGCGTTTATACATAGGAGCATTTAATAATTGTTTTTTTTTATAAAAAGAAACAAATAACATTTATACTTATGTGAATCAGTTTTGATTAATCTGTATATAAAGTATTTTAATTTAATATGGTCTGATTCAAAATGCCCCTACAATATCTATAAAATATTGTTTTGTTGATATCCAATTCGAAAANGTCCGTATAATATTTAGTTTTCGATATTATTGTATAAATATCCACACAATACTGTATCCATAGAATGTTATTTTGTGGACATAACGTTATCTGGACATTGCAGGCCTTATAAGGATATCCATAGGATATTGCAATGCTATGCTCATAACTTCCTCTTTCTTTTATTTTCTACCAATGTAAGTTTTATCCTTCCGCTGAGCTTATATTACACATCCAATTATATGCCTCATGCCAAATATAAATAATGCCACTCCCTCCGTAGGTCAAACTCAAAGGAACGCTCGCGCAAAATTAAAAGTTTCCAGGTCGAAGAATTGGGTAGATACGGTGATTAGTTATCCTTGTGGAAGTTAACATGTGTTTTTCGTAAACTTCCCCTATTTCTGCCTCCGGAGAGAAAATAAAAAAAATCCGTGTTCGCTGGCTTCTGTCCCGTGGCCTATACTATAAGTGTGCAAAGTTTCCGCTTTCTGGGTCAACGNGAGGCTTCTGGAGGGAGTGGAAAGACAGTCAAAGAGACACACATTAGGTAATTATGTTTGAAGATAGGNAAATATACGTAACGGAGTTGTACATAAGACACTTAACGTTACTAAATTGTAAGTTTGCAAAATATGCATAAGTAGTATATTTAATCTGAATATTTGATATGACTTTCTAATTTTAATATTCAATGTAGTGCAACAAAGAACATTTTTTAATCAACATTATTTAAGCTTAACCTTCGTTTAATAATGCAGAACACCAAAGTAAAATATGTTAAATTTCAAGATAAAAAATAACCTAATAGTTTGTATTAGGAACGTTACACTTCGTTGAATTTTTAGGTAGCATCATTTGTTGTGTAGATAACATGCTACAAGCGTTGCCATCAAGAAGAAGAGTCGGCATTACAGGTTGAAACTTTTACCGGCNAAGGCAAACATGGTTATTGTTATTCTTTTCAAATGATTGGAAGCTCCNCAAAGTTTAAACATTTATTACATTTTATTTAGGAAAATATAACATATATTTATTATACATTAAACCATCAAAATGGCGGATTCCTTTGTGTTTAGCCGGTGTATATCTGGGATAACCTCCTTCCTACCCGGGACGTTATTTGTTTCCGGGTTTGGTATTGGGGTACGTTTTACGTAAAAAATAGCATTTCTGTAGCACTAAAAACTCGTGTCATTAAATAGTTTATTCGGCTATCGCCTCATGAACTATTGAATGACCNTCGTGAAATTACCATTACAATTTGCGTTTCCACACCACTTCCATGAAACCAAGCAAGACTAATCTTAGCATAATATTTTGAATCTATATCANTCTTACAACTTAAGTCTAAAGAGAACTCGTTTTAGTAATAAATCGAAGGCAAGAAAACTTTTGGATAATAACACTATACATTCAGTAGGCTACCTCAGATAAACTTTTTTTCGTTAAAGTGTTCCCATAACAAACCCGATATAAATTAAACTAGAGACTCGTTACCACATATACAAAAATATTTAATGTACAACTTGCCTACATTTGTCCTGAATAATTAATGCTAGCCATTATCAACATTGTACGGTGAAAATCAACCGTGTTCCAGTTTGCGATTTGTACATGAAAAAAAAAACAAGTGTTCCAGTTGATGACACGGCATTGCAGATACGAAAAGCAGCACTTCTCGAAAGAGCACTCTTGTTCTAGTACTAAATCGAAGCTGAGATAACTTTTGGGTAACAACTCTAAACATTCAGTACCTCAGAAACCCGTTCTATTTTCGTTAAGCTGTACCCACAACAAACCCGATATAAATTACACTAAAGAGACGAAATTACGTAGATATAATATGGTAAAAAAACTGCCATTTCAATGATCAAACGAAAATATCATCATTAGCCAATAATTATGAACCACATTATATCTGCCTGCATATCTTAACATGGTACTGGAATTACACATTCTCATTTTTGTAAATTTTTCCTAAAGAAAGGTCATTTTATATCCTNCAAAAATATGATTCGTTACTACTTTTACACAAATACCTAATTTATATAGTGAAACGCATGCTTCAGTCTGTCATTAAGACATCAATACAATACGTATTCANGTATTTGTAATAAAAAATATATTTTTGTCAAGCAATCCAAATCTATGTAGTCATAAAAATACTATTCTTTAAATATAAAAAACTGTTTGCCAAGTACCTGTTATTGTAAATAAATTATAAATGCACAACTTACCTCCNTTTACNCTGANTAAGTATCATAGTCCATTTGAACTCTGTATTTCTCAGAATTGTACGGGAAAAACAAACATAATCCAATATGGACGCACAGTAACACACAACCTTCGCCACTCGAAAGACAACGTAAACTAACTGATTTTATATAATGAGCAATTAAAAACTATTAAAATGCCATCTACAGTTGCAAGGTGTAAAATTTGTTTCCGTCCTCTGACGGACCAATTTAAAATTAGCCGATACAACTCCTTCGCCATGACTTCTCTCTACAAAGTTTATTCTTTCTACGATTTTCTGTTAAAAACAAGCCATAATTAATATTTGGAATCCTTTATTTCGATGATTTAAGAGTAATAAACACTCTTTCAACACGTTACGCCAGATATATCCTGGTTTAATACCGCAGAATGATGTATCTCGGCACTTACGTGCCTCGAACAATCATTCACNACATCAAACCCGGATATATCTGGCGTAACTTGTTGCAAAAATGTTTATCTATACGTACAGCAGCTATTTGCAAATAAATGTATCACAATTTCAGAGCAACTTTTTTCTCCGATATTCTGGATCTCAAATGTATTACAGGGTAATATCACAGTTTAAACGAAGCATTGGTGGGTTTGACATGTACATAGCAAATGTTAGGACGGCCTAAAAGAAAAAAAACGTCATGCCACATACAAAGTAAAGAAGCTAAGGAGGCGCTTAGTTCCTTTCAGGCGCAAAGCGTTGATCTTCAAGGATAACAAATAGTTTCTTCTTAGAAAAATTAAATTAAAACTTAAGAAGTACTATAAATATAGATTGGCCGGTATTTCAATTGATGAAGTTTATGAGTTTCCCTTCTTACCCTTAAAACCCTCGAAAAAGGAAGGAAACCTGTGTCATATTCTAAAGAATCCTAAATAAGAAGTATATTATTAAATATANAAGCACCTAATGTTAGTAGAAAAAACCCTGCATGTTAAAAAATTGGATATAAAATGAATATTTTAAGCAGCATGTTAGCGATGTAGAAGGATAAACAAAATAAATATATCACCCGGACCTGGTCCTTTAATATGCTTCTAAATACGCATACGGATACGCTTAAAACATCCTTAAATACAATAACCTTATTGATATATAACACACTTTAATCAGCCATAAGCGTGTTCATTTTTGAACGATGGATAGCATGACCGCTAATACAATTAAAATTAAAATGTATGGACACATTTTTGGAAGCGAAGTTTTTTTTAAGACATAAGTTACCTAAAAAATGTCCACCAAAATTAAAAAGGGNCCATTTAGATTACGATTAGACTAAAATAAACAGTTCTGTCACGGGGCTTGTGATCGAAAATGTTTATGCAACCAATTTTTTTTTGTCAATCAACTACGGTATTTATGATTACACATGCAAAATCCTTGCAAAACGAAGTGCCTCTGCTATGTATCTTTTGGATGTAAAGTATTATATATTCTAATGTCAAGTTTATGTACCAAAAAGTGTATTTTAAAATACAAATCCAAGAAATAAAATAATCATGCGCAATTTACACGACTGTTTGTATTTGTAGTACTTTTTTTGTTAGGGTTATGCACCGGGAACCGCCTGTTCGCATTACTTCCGGTGCTTTAGCACCTAACATTTAGACATTGAGTGCACACACATAAGACAACACAAGTGAGTGCTCAGACGGATGCCAACACAAGTGCACACTTAGGACAGCACAAGCNTTTATCAGTCAGACAGCTTCAGTATTTAGATTTTAGAATCTGCTGCATATGTGAGAAACCTGCTTCAAAGAGTCACTGCAGTTAGATGAATAGCAGAAGTAGCCTACACTTTAAACACGTTCCTTCATTAAGTAAGGTCCAGAAATTATTTTCTGAACTGTTCAAATTAAAAAAAAACACACACACAGGCTAGGCTCTTGTATTGTGCGTTCGTTGACAGAAGAAATAACTACCTTTTTTTGTACATTGTTGTAACTATGCTAACATTACGCAAAGTAAATTAATTTGAACAGGTGGACCTGTCTAATCTAGTGGCTAGATTACATTCTTCTAGATTGGGAGTTGTGGTTCGAGTCCCGTGCAAGGCATGGATGTTTGTTATTGTCCGTTCATTTTCATTAACAAAAAATAAGCATTGTTAATTATCGTTAAGTGACCCATCATGTGTCGATACGACGTTAAACACGGCCACAAACTACTGACTGCTTG
>KZ898763.1:3937-15167 GCA_003456935.1 Machilis hrabei | reverse complement strand
ATAGTAAATTATGAATAAATCTGAAAACCAATAACTTTTTAAAACAACATATACGAGATAATACATATTATGTATCATTAATGGGGCCTCACAATATTCACAAACAAAACCGGACAATGTATATGTAATTTATACCACATGTTAATAATAATTTATCTCAGTGTTGTAATAATGATAAAGTCCTTTTTTTTTGTACACTGCATGGCCAGTGACATCGTGAGTATTTTTAAATTAGCCTACTTTAAAATTAATTACAGTGACTATTTCCATTTAACTAGCTAACAGATATAGTGAAATTACAGCTTATAGATTCCCAAAACAGTGAAAATGAAAAGACTCCTCCTATCTAATAGGTTTATATTCATAGTCCGTTCACTGATATTATGTGTAACAAATTAAGTTTTCAAACTTTGATTATTCACAAACAGTTTAGTTAAAATGTTAAAATTATATTTTGTACAGATTCTCTCATGTGGGGTTTGAACCCAGAACCTTTCCTATCAATGCAACAGTTCGTGGTGATGATTTCTCGTATGACGATAATACGTGTCGTGTTTCTTCACACCTACACCACATGGTGTATATGATGGCGATAAGCAATGCTCGTTTTTATAGATGGAGGTGAATGAATGACCACAAACAAACATGGTCATGAACTACTGTCTTGTGTGGGAATCTAACTCACGACATGTGGTACGACAGCTGGTTTACTAATCAACTGCTCTGTGGTGGTGGGCTGATGTATTGTAATAGAAATAACTCTACTCTTAATACAATTTGCTCCTTTTTTATTTTAATATAGGCTATACCTGAAAATTAATACCAGTATTAATATAATTATGTGAAAGCCATTAAGGCTTAATTGATGCTATTACAGTATATTAATAAGATACAGAGTATAAACAGCACATGGTAGTCAGTACAACGTATCATAGGTACAAAGCCCTAAGTTGTAATAATTGCAAAACATCGTTTACATGTGGTCGTGTNTTAGTATCAAGGTCCTTTAGTTTGACGTCCTTTTCTCAGAAAATATGGAACATACATGCTATCAGTATTAATCATGCTAACTTTATAGGCCTATTTGTGAACCAATAAAACAAGTTTCTTGGCTTGTAAACATTTGTTTTAATGCCTAGACGTCAAGAAAGAGACTGACAAAAATAAAACGAACTTTTATTGACATCTTATAAATTAATTAAGTTCTTGTAGATTTTGTGAAAGCTTTATTTGCATTAGTTGTATCAATGAATAATCTTTACCCCAGGGAAGAAAACATAGGACTCGAACCTAAGAGTGACATAATTGCCATAATTGCTCAAGTTGCTGTGCCAGTACTTTCTATCTTATCTTGTAGACCCACGCTTGCGTAAGTGTTTACGTTTATGCTACATCAAANACATCTATCCCACAGTCAGTACCAAACCTAATGGCGCTTAGTGGGTGTACCTACTTTTGATGTAGGCTACCTGTTATTGGCCGAAATAAATCCACCATCCACAGCGTTGCCACATTATTCTAAACAATNCAGCGGTGGTATGTGTTGCACGTTAATTCTCGCAACTCTATTATTGAATCTATAGTTATATCACTGAAAGGTGAAAGTGGTACCGAAACAATGAAAACAAAATTCTTGAACAATTGAAGAATTTCGTAAGTGTGGCAACACTGCTAGTTCTCCTACATTTCAAAAATGTTTGCTGTGAGTGGTAGCTCACTCATGCGCTATCAAGTTTGGAACGAAGTATAGTGTTTGTTTTAAATATAAAAAGCCAGCCTGCTTGATCTAGTACCAGCTTTCAGGTTTTAGATCAAGATATTTGGGTTTCGTTTTACACCTAGTGTTGGTAGGTTCTTATGTGCTTTTGTATGTCATCCTCAGCATAATTATACACGTCATAATAAATGGGAGACAATGTTTAAGGATCAAGAGATGTGGATGATGACACAACGCCGTATTTATCCATAACAATAGGCTACATACCAGGAGTCGTCTTTGCACTCTCACTGATACAGTGTCAAAGGACGTTTTGAAGGATCTGAACACTCATGTGGAGTAATCTGAAGGTCACCTGCTATCTGTAGAGGCACTTCATGAGATGCAAGACATCTGCCAAGAGCCAATCACGAGCACTATAAAAGTTGAGTGGGAAAATTCACTTTTTCTTTCGGACATTACCCTTCCCCAGAAGTATATTGAAAAAAAAAAATTGGCCAAGTCATGGAAGTTAAACAGAGCGCTTATTACGGATCAACTTAAAATACCATACTACACTTACACGTCGTTCACTGTTATCGCCCATTTATCCAGTATTCCTGAAGTTCTGGTATCATCTCTACAGTTTACATACCACCACTGTACAAGCACAGAAATTAATTAAACGTTGCTATCCTTCAATGTGTAGGCACGTATTAAGACTTTACCGAGTAATTATAAGAGTATCACCCTCAACGGGAATCGAATCCAAGACCTTTGCAACCCATTTTCCTGCTCATAATGACTTTTCTCGTGCCGTTTGACATGAGCTGGAGAATAGTTTCTGAATGTCTTGGATTCGATCCCCGTTGAGGTTGTTATAATTTATCCCCATTAACCTAAAAAAAATAATTGAAATAGTAATTGTTTGGGAACGAAAATGTTAATTGAACGTATACAATACCGTAAATTAGTATAATTCATACAGATTACTAGGATGTAGTTCTCCCATTTGCCATTACAATACGGTACCTGCATTTCAGGTTTATTAGATTAGCGACAGTAGGGGAGACCGGGGATGAATGTAACACTTTTTGCATTTGTATTTTTTACATTTTTGTGATGAACCATTATTCATATTTTTTAACGCCATTACAAACTTTCATGTTTTGTAAACCTTGAAAAAATATTATCATTCTATCACNTTTCTACCGGAAAACATCCAAGTTATGACCCCTGTAACAACCTGTTCCTTGTAACAACCATCCCCGGTCTCCCCTATTGGTACAGTAGGTATTGCTATATTTTTTAGGTTAATTAGTTTAGTGCACAGTATTATAGAATATTGTAGAGTGTAGTAGGATCTAATACGTAGGGTGTCTGGATGGGATAGATCAAAATAAAGTGATACAATACTGTTGAATTGGACTTTTGGTTTGGTTATTTGTAGTGTTGGGTCGAAGGTTCGTCTGTCGAACCGAACCAAACCGAACCCTTAGGGTTCGGTTAGGGTTCGAAAGTAGAACTCTTTGGTTCGGTTCAAGTTCGGTTCAGTCCGAAACTTCTTAAGTTCGGTTCGGATGCAAAAACCAGGGTTCGATCCACCCCTAGTAGTGGTGGGTTCAAGGTTCGTCTGTCGAACCGAACCGAACCCTAAGGGTTCGGTTCGGGTTCGAAAGTCGAGCTTTTTGGTTCGGTTCGAGATCGGTTCGGTCCGACACTTCTTAAGTTCGGTTCGAGTTCGGTTCGGATGCAAAAATCAGGGTTCGACCCACTCCTAGTTATTTAAGTTTATAGCCCCACGGTTCTGACTGCCATGGTCTAATGAATACCCCATCCACGCCGTGATGATGCTTCAGGATAATTGAATAATGCCACTCACTCGACACATAGCCGGAGGTGGGTTCTTTTAAATCGAATACTTATCGATGATATCCCGAGACGCCTACGAGCATACCTTACTGTGGAGTGCTTCACAGGCAGACTCGTAGGATAATCCTTTACCCTCAAGGCTAGGAATCAGCCCCGGGATTTGCACCCGGGACCTCCGGATCAGGAGGTGAGCACTATCATTAAGCCAACCTGTTGGTTTATTGAATTGGATCTATCATTCACTATATAAAATGCAATTCGTTTGAGTAATGATTAAAGCATTGTTTTTATGAGATACAGATGACAAAAACACTATAGGCCCTATGGTAAAATCAAGTGAGTGGCCTAGGGTGCGTGAAATCTTGTATATGAGCTGATCTATTGGTAGTAGTTATGAGTCATTCGAGTCACACTGAAGTTGGGATATGCTTTTCTTGGTAACATTTAATAGTTTTCATGTCAATGTAAGACTGAGAATGAATGTCAATATACTTGCATCTTATAGGCTTCATATGTTGTTAATTGTGCAATATATTATTTTATGTCATATCAACACTTTTTGGGTCATTTAACAACGATCACTAACACTTATATTCATTAATGGAGAAAATTGGCAACCACAAACACTATTTGAAGGGGATTCACAACATTCAGACTTGTTTGGGAATCAAACCCACAATGTTTAATGTGAGAGTTGAGAGGTAGGCAATTCCTTCACCGCTGTCTTCCAAACTTTTCGGATTTAATAATTGACGTTAGTCTAGATAGTAAACATTTGTAATATCTGTGATACAATTTGTTCATAATATACTTATTGGTGAAAACAGTGAGATCTAGCTTAGCAGAAAGTTAGCTATAATTACATTCTGAATTAGGAAGTACAACTATTAAATTACATAACCTTGATGATGCACTTGTTTGTGTGTTAAATGATTAGCGTGGGACTGTGGTTCCAGTGTTAAGAGAGTTTAAACTAAAGGGTTGCACCGTCCACGTCATAATGACGGTTCAAAGTGACTGAATTTTGCTATTCATTGAAAACAGTGCCGATGGTAGATACTTTTTAAAGCTGACACTTACCTANTGTGTCCCATTTGTAGCNTCGCTTACCGAAGACGCCGACGATTATACCTTAATATGGTGTTCTTTAAGGGGAAACTCGTATAACAGCACTTTACAATTAGGGCAAGGAATCAGTCAAGATGACGATAACACTTCTATTGAGCTAACCGAGCAGTATATTGTTTGTAGGAACGCATAGGATGATCATTATTATTTGCTTATTGCAAAGACAAGCTATAACAATTTTACAAAGCACATAGGAAATACGAAAAAGGAAATTCAAGGGCAGACAGCTATTTAAATTAATGAGGTTTACTTTTTCTGATAAATTAAATCACCCTTGGCGAGGATCAAACCAGGACCAGTGGAACCTATTTTTTCGCCCATGTTATCTAAGGCGCAAGAAAACGTCAACAAGGACAGACTAATGTATTCGACAGGTTCTGGGTTCAAACCCAACCAAAGGTGATTCAATTGCTCAGATTTCCATAAATGTTCTGTAAATTATGTAAACTTTACACCTTATTATCTTGGGTTGAAAATTGATCACACTAAGCTCCAATAATTACACTCGATTGGCTTAAAATTTGGAAATGCAACAGTCCATATTGCACTTCTTCACGAACTAAGTTGCTGTATTTTGCGTTAATTACTATCGCTGCAAAGGCTGATTAGATGAATTTATGGTCGCACTATTAAGATAACCATCTAAGTCTAAACGTCACTTCGGGGTTAAGGAATTTTGCCACTCGCACGTTAAAAATCCAGTGATGGGCTTTTTTACATCTAATATTTATTGACGTATAACACAATGTTAACGTTGTCCGAGAACACGCTTAACGCGGTACCTTAAAGTGATGTGCTTTACAGGCAGACTCGTAGAAGAACCCTTACAATCGGGACAAGAAGTTATTCCCAAGGTATGCACGTGGGAGCATACGTTAAAGGAGGAGAACCGTAGGGTATCATTATGCCAATCTGACAGTCTCGCTTCATAGATGATCATGATATAGGGTATAGTGTTTAACGTCCTATAGGCACGATCGCTTCATAGAGATTTCACATATATTGTTTTCAGAATTTTGCAGTTCTGTCACATACATCTGATAACGTAAACAAACAGTATTGTAAGCTGTTTAAATAACAACCAAAATATCACACTGTGAATGATTCGTAACTGTAGTTATAAAAATAAATCCACGTTCCTCAAGATTGGGCAACTGGTCGAAAGCATATTTACGTAGGCATCTTGCACAAAATACTGGTCATGAAGAAGCAGACTGATTGCTATTCGGCCCAAAAGAATTTGAATTTTAGTGTTGGTTGTTATAGTTTATAATATATACGTAACAAAAAAAATCGAAAGCACCATTCAAATATCAGTGATAACAAAAAGTAACTATTTATATGACCCACATATACAACATTTAATGAGTTTACTTTGCGTAAGTCCCAGTGTTATTCACTGGTGTAGTACGTTACANACCAAATAGTTATGCANAGGGTAAGTGGCGATGAAAGGTCATATGTTTGGGAGCATATAGCAGAGTTACTATGTCTGAGCAATATGCCATAGAAACATAGGTCCTATTTTTAACGGTTACGGAGTTATGACATTTCGCAGTAGTTTAACTCTGGTGGATTCGCTGGTCGAGGGGGCGCAGAAAACCAACTCCTTGAATGGCTACCAAGATCTCCGGGCGTAAACCCTTTAGACTATTGTATGTGGTGGCGTATGAAGGCACTGGTCTACGAGAGGAAGGCGAAAACACGACAGGCATTACTCGATCGCATTGTGGATACTGCAGCACTTATCAAGGACAAATGGAACGGACTAAAGCGAGTTACGAGCGCGATTCATGGACGAGGTGCGTTGTATGTTAAGGTTGAGGATGTTATAGTTGAACACTTACTACCATAAACGTGTTACGTAAATTAAGTATAAACGGGTTTGCTTCTTCTTACATTATTTCTTTAAGAACTAAACAAGTTAGAGCTCCGTTACCGTTAAGAATCGGAAATAAGTCAGACCCGACCTGAGCTATAAACTTCTAAATTTATGACCTTTCGTCACCATAAACCTGTATAATAAGTCTCTCTAATCAAGTAATTTCCAGATATTAAACGAAAATTAGAGGTCAATATGAAATGGTTCTACTAGACTTCAAGTTCTGGTGACAAAGTATCAATGTTGTAATTAATATAGGCTGCCTAAAATTAAAAAAGTGGTAGCAAAATTAAAGTGTTAATCCTTCTAAAATACCCAGCTTATGACTTAATGTTTGACTTATGGAAAAAGTTCGTCACACCGATCAAGAACAAAACTGGGTATGTAATGCTACACTCCTTTAACCCCTTTCCTGATTTTGACGGGACGTCCAACGTCTAACTCTGTTTTCAATGCATCTGAATATCTCTGACTAATCTTTGAGTTTGTGAAAGGAGTTCCCCGCATAGCCGCTAGATGGCAGGAGCTTCTTCACTTGTAATTTTCCAGTAAAGCACGTGCTAAGTGGCGTAAACAAAGTGTTGTATTTGTAAAAATACGCAGTTCTTTTTTATATTTCGAAGAAAAAATGATCAGGGAAGGGGTTAACGGTTGGGAATTATCTGTGTAATTCCCTAAGGAGTATTCAGACTATTCTCAGTCCAAAATTAAATATAGACCTATCCAACAAGAGTTCTGTAAATGTTCAACACTTACAAAGCATATCTGTGAGAAATATATAAAACAAATTAGATGTAAAATCATGACCCAAAATGCTTTACAACTGAAAAAAGTATCAAATAAAAATGATGCTTAGAATTTTAAGTAACGTAGCTTAAGTATTTTTCTATTCCTGTTATTGTGTCCATTATATTTTAGGTAGACCATTAACTATATTTTATTAAAAAGTACAGTTTACATTAAATGTGATTTGTTTTTAGGTAACTGTCATTTTGGGCAAATATTTCGTTCATTGGACTAGTGGTTCAACATTCAAATTCGGTTAAATTTTAGTTGTGTAGCCGAGACACAATGTGAACTGATTGACTTAGATGTTGCTTTGATAAAGCGAATTACCCAATCTTCAAATTTAAAATAGGTCTTATTGTGCACTGAAATAGATCAATATACAAAATAACACAAAACCATTTGCTGTCAATATAAAAACCTAAGGTTTATCCTACAATTTCGATAGGGCCTAACCCTTTCATTTAAATTTTGACGTATAGGCCTTATATCTAAACGGTGTTCACCCGAACTTGGTGTGACGAACGCATGGGCATTAGCTTAANTTTCCAAGAAATGTTAGTACGTATTGGTGTTATTGGTATGTTGTGTTTCACGTCGTATTGACACCTGATGGGTCGTTTTACGAAGATGAACAAGGCCTACTTTGATTTACGAAGATGATTGGATAATCACAGATATCCATGCCTTAACCGGNATTTGAACCCATAACCCTCCGTACGGTAGCCACTAGAGTAGACAGGTGTGCTTTGAATGTATTGGTATTTTGCAAATATAACACAATACGCATTTTCCATGGTTTGTCACACCGAATACGTAGAAATCCTTTAAACCTGGCCGTCAAACATGGGTAATTACATACACAATTTTGAAAATAACGGGAAAATGTAGGCCTAATACATTAAAACCGTAAATGAAATCTGTCGTCTTTACGAGTAGAAGGGCTACACTATAGTGCCCACATCCCAAACTAATATTTACAAGAAACATGAGTGGCATAATATTGTATTAAAAAATTTGTATGAAAGTCTCTAGCTCAACTCCACGATACTCCTTATCTGCAGGTTTCACAGGTAAACAAGTACATATGTGTGTATATACACGATGGATCACAGCTGTTTAGCTAGTCTTCCGGTATTGACTGGCTGAAGTGGATCTTCCGCGCTTCATATGAAAATTGGAAACACGTTTTCTCATACAACCGCCTAGTAAATACATCATGGGAGCTAGGAATTGTAAGTAATAATTAAAGGGTGTTTGCATTTACTCAATAATTTATTTCGGAAACGGGTTGCGCCATCTTTGCAATGAGCAGAACACTCCTCACTATGATATGCTGATCAATTTTTACGTCTTAGGGTAGGGCCATACCGAAGATGCCTCGCTGCTCGTGGTGGATGTCGCGATCGTGGTCNCAGTAGAGGTCGCGATCGCGGTCTATTGGTTGATGTTAGACCTTTGTAAATCAAACGTATAATTGTAAGCGGAACCAGTTGTGGTGCTGTTTATGGTCTTCTGTCTCACAAAGCTGGAGTATCAAACACTAATTATAGCTAGTAGTTGGTCTTTCTTGTCGTGTTTTCAGAAAAATGAAAACCTAAACACAATTCACAGTAGAATAAACACATAACTCTACAATACAAAAATGATTATACATACGCGGACCATGTGCAGGCTGTGTAACTAAGGATTTCGTGAATGATGTGGAGGGGTGCCACGTGATCTGTGTGAATCAATCAGGCACAAGGTACCACGATGCCTTANCTATAACGATAGAAAATAACACTTCTTTGATTTAACATCTACATCGTTCTAGACCTCGATGTAAGCTGCGAGGATGAACAGTTGTGAGCATCTCCAACATGTACGGTTCCATTTAAAACTATACGTGAGATTTACGAGGCGGTGACATCGATGCATCGACCGCAATCGCGACCTCCACCACGAGCAGCGACACATATTTGGCACACTCGACCATCTTGGCCAGACCTAGATTTTGACATTGATCACAGGAGCTGTAAAAATAAACCTGGTCTCTGAGACTGTGTTGATAGCTACTGTCCATTCATGCTCGTTATGTACAGATATAGTAGTTGCTAAACCTGATGTTGATTGCTACTTTTGACGTGCCTACCAAAAACTGTAAATGTCAGAAGCACCTCGACCCTCTGCAGCGTTGCCAGATTGTTCTTAACATACGTATATTATTTGTGCAGTAGCACTACGCGTTGCATGTTAATTCTCGCGACTGTATTATCAAATATATAGTTATATCACCGAGAGATAAAAGTGGTAGCTAAGAGAATACAGAAAGTGACAAATAAAATGAAAGTAAAAGTAAATGAACACGAACACTCCGATCGGATTAGATAGGTGTGGCTACATAGCTAGATCTTTCCTCCTTCCAAAATACGCAAGTAGCAGTTTGTTGGAGTTCTCACAACAGTTTTGCTGTGAGTGGTAGCTCACTGAAACACCGTGAAGTTTGGATTAAACTATAGTAGAGGTAAAACGATTTGGTCTGGCCAAGTCAGCCGAGCTGATAAAGGCGTCCAAATTCAACATCAGCGGGTGAAATGGTACCAGAAGCGTAGGGTTCAACCAATACCTCCTACAGAACAAGGCTCCAATGCTCTGACGTCATGCGCTTGTGACGTAAGCATGCATTGGTGATGCCAACCAATAACATTGGCTGTGCTGGTCGAGCGAGGATCAACCGGGACAGCCCAGACAACCTCGTCGTTGTGTCGTCACCGCGCGAGCCCTGAGGCCTTGTTCTATTGGTTCAACCCCTGTTGTGGTCAGAGTTTCTCAGTGAAATATGACATTTCTAATTTAAATATAAGCCTATAGTTACAAGATGAATCTATACATTCAATTTCAGAAAAATAAAAACAAGTTTTAGGTACTGCTAATAATAACGATGTAATTAGTCTGGCTGTAACGCATTCTAATTGATCCTGAAATGTACTTCAATCAGTGGATAGCGTGGTTATTTATTAAATATGAAATATAACCGATGAAGTTTGTTAGTTGGACAACACTAAATTCATGTTAACGAATGTCATAAGATGTGTAGATAAAAATGAGCAAGAGTCTTAATTAAGGAACCGTTTCCATTTCATATACGAGTATATACACAAAAATAACGAACGTTACACAGATCATATCATGTGTGTACATTTATGACCAATGTTAATAATAATACTCGTTAGATTTTGTTGTTGTTTTTACGCATCTAGATATTATAAAACGAACAACTAATTTATTTTTCACTTTGATAAATATCCATACACCGACATACAGTTTTATATGAATCACTCTTTTACTTTATACATGTAGATTTCCAGTCACAGGAAGAAAAATTAATGGTGCTATGAGGTCATATATTTATGCCAGTGTCGTGCATGGCAAAGGTGGAGAGATGGTGAAAACAAGGCGGGAAAAAGGACTTACGCTATTGGCTACTGGTAACCAATCGTGATACATGGCTGTACAGAAAAGTGTTTGTGAATACACGTTTTCTTTCTTTAGGCCTACAAGCACATTACAGTGATCAAGGACGAATATATTTGTTTAAAACCATGACAAATTAAAGGTGGGATTACGTGAATATCCAAGTCTCGCGACGAATTACAAATGCATAATAATTTTAAATAAAATAAATACCTACATTATTTTACTATCAAATTATGTAGGCTACTTTTAAACATTATTGAACGAATTAAGTGTGGCCAGTGATTTAAAATGGTGGTTTTTTTTTCTGTCTGTTTAACCCTTTCAGACCCAGTGTCCATTGGAATGGACATAAATATGTAAGCTGGAGTGTACGCACAAAAATTTTATTTCAGCCTTTCAGCCACATT
>KZ898623.1:1725-12307 GCA_003456935.1 Machilis hrabei | reverse complement strand
TGGCTTTATCATTGTGGGACAGACTATTTTATATCAAGTTTTACAAAGGTTTATAGAAGTTTGAATAACATAAGAAGTACCTTTTGAACAAATATGATTGTATATGATATTAAGCATACCAAACATTTCACAAAAGATATGAACAAGCTTCCAAATCTTTCAGAAATTTGCTGTTTATATGTTAACACAGTCCATATTCTACTCAAGACTCGTACATCTGTTTTCAAAGGGATCTNCACTTTGTCTGTAATTTGAATATTGATATTTCAATAACCATACTTCCTGTATTTTGTGATAAACCTACAAAATTGACAGCAAAATTTTCAAACAGTGCGGCACTGTTTGTTGTTCTTTGTTCCACCTTACATCTGTCTTTAATTACACACCCATACTACCTTCAGTCCTGGGAGTTAAAATTTTGTATTCCAACCTTGATGCCAGTAAACCTAGGGCACTCATTTTTCAGCTACTAAACATATGTACGAGATGGTACTCAAAATTTATTGAAGTTGAATTGGGGCACACTAACCAGTCGTAGTTAAGGAATGTGCCGCTAGTCAAGGGTAGCCTATAGTGTCACGATTCCGTCTTCCATGTGTCGTGGAATGCAACTGTTGTGTTTAAAGTTTTTTGTGAGCGACTGCTAGTAGTGTTTTACTAGTTTTTTTTTTATTTGGGCTGGTTGGAGGTGAAATTGGGAAGAAGACAATGGCTAATTTTAAAGACAAGTTCTGTTTTTATCTGGAATAACTGCTTCAGAAACACACAAAATGATTAAACAAGCATTTGCTGATCAAGCTATGGGGTAAATGTAGACTTCTGAATGGTTCTCGCAATTCAAACATGGCCAAATGTCAGTTGAAGATCTGGATGGTCGCGTCAACCTTCGTCCAGCCAAACCAACAAAAATGTTGAGATCATTATTGTGTTTAGATATTGACAAAGAATTGATTGGCATGAACTCAAGAAATTCCAGTAATTTTATCAACTGACAATCCTTTCGCAATGCTTGACGCACTTTCTCAACATTTACGTTGTTTCAAGCGGCAGAAGGGTGATACGAAAGTTCCCATCTTCAACCGACATTTGGCCATGTTAGAAATGCAACAACCACTCAAAACTCTGCATTTTCTCCAATAATAAACAAAACTTGATGTTCTTTAAAATCAGCCATCACAAAAATTAAAGAAATTGCAAAACACAACTAGCGATTACTCCAAAATATTACAAAATAAACACACCAACTTAGCTCTGCGACAAGTGGTAGACTGCTTTGGGATACTGATAGCTACTGCCGACAAGTGACACAACCTAAACTACAACTGGTGAGCACGTGCCAATTCAATTCCGCAAATCTGTGCTTATCACCTCGCACATGATTGATCTGAAGCGAGTACAACAACACAAACTGTCGTAGCCAACATATTCGCTGTCGGTCATTCCAAATGTTTTGAAAGTACAATTTTAATGTTTCCTGACTCGCCCAGCTTCTATTATTCATTATAAAAAGTAAAACTTAAAGCAGATGAGTGTACAAAGTTTGCTTTAAAGGCAGTGCAAAAGTGTTATTAAATTATTATTATTTTNGTTGGAACTGATTCCTGTAAAGTTAAGTATGCTCTGCATTACTGTTAGTCTAAGGACCAAGAGAGGTCCTGTGGATAGTCTCAGTAAAAAGAATATCATAGATGGCTTTAAGATNCAGTATTAAATCTACAATTACTTATGGTTGTACACAATAACAGAATATAAGGTTAATGGTGTTACAGTTACCTATCTGAATTTAAAAAGGCAAATATGAAGGCAGTTTATGTCACATTTATCAATCAACTGACCATTCAGTGATGACAGGAACATTTACTATGACAAAACATTTTATTTGTTTATACGTAGATTCCATTTGTTTCCATTTTAAAGTCTCGTTTAACATTCTGCGGATTACTATTATTAAAGCTTAATNCTCATTTGTTACACGATTAATAAAAGGATAGATATTGGAGATCAGGTTTACAAACTTCACAGTTAAAAGAATGTGAAAGCTACATGCTACATGAATTTCATTAAAGTTTTCCAAGATATGCAATACAACAGGTGTGGTCAAAAAACATTCCTCAATTAATGTTGTCTCTAATATGTATTGTCATCTTTTTGGCATTCCGTTACACATAAATGGCAGTCGAGTTTGTAGTCAGGCCGCTAGAAGTCAGTGTGCTGCACTTATAAGGTATATAATTAACTAGTTAAATTTGTGAAGTTTTTAAACCGGACCAAGAAGTAACCAGAAAGTCAAGAGTAATGCAGATTAATTTTATATACCGTACTTGTAACTACTGTTAAAGCATAAAGACAAACAATANAAATACANCATTAAGCATACGACTACAGATTTCACATCCANTTTTAAGAANGAGCTGACTAAAACAATAACATATTCCCACTAGACGTGCTTCCATGCCAAGTGCACTCTGAACATGCACAATGCAAAGCAGAAATGTTACACATATACATTACCATCTCTTTTTGCACAGGAAAAGCTGGTGGCTTCCTACATTTACAAATCTTGGAAAAATCAAACAGGTCATAAAATGTAAGAATTATTCAGATTTATAATGAACTCACAATTTTCTATCACTTGCACCATGAAATAAAAACAAATGGGACATGGAAACATTGTAGTTGGTGTTTTAATGGTAATTTTTATATGTTTATATACTGTCTAAAATGTAATAGGTGTTCTATTAATCTGAGGAATAACCAGGAAACAAAGAGGGTCTTCCAAGTTTTAGAGAGCATATTTATTGACAAGGTAACAACCCAATGAGTGGTAATATGATTTGGACTTAGGTCCTATTTATACACTTTTCCCACACTGCCCTGTTAGGATCACAGTTTAGGGTATGCAGGGAGGTGTTAGCAATACATTTGTAGTCCCATTAGCTATACATTGAAGAGCTATTGAATTAGAGATACCTGCTGTGTTAATGAAACGGCGCTGTGGTCGCCCCGGCAATTTGAATAGTACAGCGTGGCACGTGACTGAGATGACATCAGCTCTTGTACTGACCGTCTGAGTAACAGTCGAGCACAGGATAGGTAAGACACGGGATCTCAGCGCCTTTGATCGTGGCCAGATGTATGGGGCACTCCATCTCCGAAGTTGTGCAGGCACTGGGCTTTCCACGGGCCACCGTGTCAAGAGTGTACTGTGAGTATGAAAATTCTGGAAAAACCGCCGCCGCCAGGGTCAACTGCCGTGGCATACAACGTGTGAATGAAGGGGTCGCCGTCAGTTAGCTCGGATAGTAACATCAGATAGACGGGGTACAGTGCAGCAGATCACTCGCCAATTCAATGCTGGACAACAACGGCATGTGAGCAGCCGTACCATCCAGAACCATCTCCTCGCTATTGGGTACAAAAGTCACCATCCCACTAAGGTACCCCTGATCACAAGATACAACGGTTAACATGGGCGCAGGAACACAGCCATTGGACCCTCGAAGACAGGAGAAACGTTGCCTGGACCGATGAGTCAAGGTACAAGTTGGTACATACTGTTTGCAGAGTACGAGTGTGTCATTTAGCATATGAGGCGATGGATCCCTTATGTGCACGCCATGGGCCCTGCTCCGACCGATCTCCGTACATTGTGGGAGGCTGTGCAGCGATCATGGACGGGGTAAGGCTCCCCAATGCTTCCAGTGTCTTGTGGAGTCCATGTCACACCGCATCGCCGCCGTCATCAGAGCGAGAGAGGGTGCTACCCGCTATTAGGTAGGTATCTCTAATTCAATTGCTCTTCAGCATATGTAAAACATAAAAATTAAATATGTGTAGCAATCATGAAAGGTATCTGAATGATTCTTGTNTCACTTAAAAGCCTGAAATAAAACCTATTGATGGTTCTACAGTTAATTGGGAATTGGGAATCCAAAGTCAGGAGAACTGTTATCCAACATTCAACTTCCTGTCAGCAAGCAGTCGGAGGAGCAATCTTATCTCAGTAACAGAAATGGTTGTCACCCATGTTTTGACCTCGATTCCACTGGGTCAGTCAACCAAACTTTGTTCACTAATAACATGGTGGTATAAATCATCATAAAGTGCCAAGCACCATAGCTGAAGGGTCACTCAGTAGACCCATACAAGCAGTTGCAGCCCTTGGCAATGCACATACAAAATGGTGTCTCAACCTAAGATAGGGCACTTGGGGAGGGTTTTCACTGATTTATTCTAATCAGTTTCCTGAATTTTCTGTTTGCATAGTGCACATGTGCAATGATCTCATAATCCACCTTATTATGCCCCTATGCTGTGTCTCTCTGCAGATAGCTATGACTTGGTTTATTGCTATTGCTATTGCTATTGGATTATGGTCCCACTGTTATGAGATCTCAGGTCTAATGGAGACCCCATCCGCGTCGTAATGACGCTTCAGGATAACTGAATTTTGAATTTTGCCACTCAGCCGACACATAGCCGGAGGTGGGATCTTTAACGTGCCTCCCGGAACACGCCTACGATCATACCTTAGCGTGGAGTGCTTCACAGGTAGACTCGTAGGATAACCCTTTTTACCCAGGGCTAGGAGCCGGCCCCGGGGTTTGAACCCGGGACCTCTCGATCAGGAGGCGAACACTCTAACCACTAGGTTCTTGGTTTATCAGCTGGAACACTCGAGAGGTTATGTGATGTATCTGCCAACTTTAAACACTGGTGTGTTGCTCTTTCAGTTGCTATTGCTTCTAGCTCATTGATAATATTGATATCAGCTTAATTTTCATTCTTTAATTACTTAACATGACACCATATCTTCCCCTTATTGAATTCCTATAGATGATCCTACTATAGAGTATATATAGCTCTCCCTTCACAAAATATGTGGTGCAGGAAAAAGTGTATTAATAAGGCTCTTGCTACTTTTCAATGCAGGAGCTGTGCAGTTTTCTTCTCATGAATGTCAATTTAATATTCAANACACGTCGCAATTTTGCAATTACGATTGAATGTCTTAACATGTAACAGCTGCATGCTGATTTTTAAGAGGGCTACTGTAATTAGAACTACGTATATCTGGTATTGTATGTGTGTGAAAAAAAAGGAATGTGAATTAAACAATTACCGATAGTGTTNTAGTGTAATAACACTACACAATAATCTGACACCTCGATTCAATTGTAACTGATCAATAAATGCTAACAGGATAAGCAAAAGGATTTTTGCTCTGACAACATCCAAGCCGAAGAATTTCAGCCAAGCTTTACATGTTTATGTGTAACTTAGATTACGTTTACAAAACACACTAATTTTAAGCAGTGCACCTCTACGACACATGAAAAGAAAAAAACACAGATAGATACGTTTANTTTGTCAGTGAAAGCAAGGTGACATAGTTATAGAATGTTTATTTTACTAGCTATGGTGCAGTTGTTTAGGTTAAAAATTAGAATTGTAAAATTCATTGCAAATAAACAAATATATCTGTTGTTATGAGACAATGGTAAAGTGAGTATAAAAATTACTTAGGAACATGTTGTCTGTTTAACATCTATGACATATGCATCTATGAATAACATAAATTACATAGGCTAAGTAGAACTGGATACTTGGCGAGTTCCTTGTTTCATAGTAATTGTTCAACTCATTACGCTACTATTTGTCGATTAGTTTTTAGCTGTATGTCCGTGAGGAATGCACATGGGCAAGTGGAAAAACATTGGAAATAGTTTAGTTCAAAACATCAGCCACCAAGATCTTTGAAATGATTCTTGAGCATTTAACACTTTCAATTAATATCTAAACTGCTTGCTTAGGCTTTGATTTTGTTGCATAATTCATTATGTTTGAAAGCACAGAAAATAAACAGCAACCTTTAATGCAACAACAATCATTTTATGTCCCAACTGGTTACTATACAATTAATTTGTCATTTAACATGAAACTAAAATCTAATATGGAAGTGGTGATGCTGACTCTTATAATTTATGTTACCTTTAGGATCACTGCTACACAGTATTTATAGGTAATGTCTAATCAGTTGGAACTGGAAAGAACGAAGGTGATGTTGTAAGCCCATGTTACAGGTTCCATATATCACCTGAGCAGTAAAACTGCCAGCCAATCATAGGGCCATGTTACACGTACATGTGACTGTGGTCCTGTGTAATGTAATGATAATACCTCCCTCTGTCAAGGGGACACCTCATAATTTCAAACCTANTCAATTATACAGAATCTGGCTTATTTTAAAATCTGATTGTCNTTGTCTGTGCTGTGTAGATGTAAAAAGGCACACTGATTAAATACTTCTCATACTGCATATGCAATGTCCAATGGCCAGCTGATAACAATGTTACATTAGATCTTCAACAGGGTTTAACTTTCACACCACACAGTGTAAATACTAATACCAATTAGGTTTCCTTTGTTGTAAACAAAAGGTACAACCACAAATATGAGGCACAGTCAAATGAAAACAGGTCACCACGCATAGAATTCAAGGCGCACAAAAGTTGGTCATACAGCTGTTTACTAACGATACTGCCATCTGTAGGGAAGGAGGGAAGCACAGTGACAACTCGCACATACACACTCGTAGTTTGTTTATTGCGCTGGCAGTGAGGCGAGTGATACGTGTATTCGTCCAACATCAGAATGGAGGCGAGTAAAGAAGAGCTTGATAGGTGTGGTACGCTTTTTTGACTGCTGAGGATGCTGGAGGACGAGAAATTCATCGTCGCATGTCTGTTATGTACGGCGAACACTGCATGTCATGTTCACGTGTGCTGGAGTGGCATAAAGAGATTCCGCGACAGACGCATGTCACTGCAAGACGATCCACGCCCAGGACAGGCCCGACGCATCTTAACTCCTTATGTTACTGCGTGGGTGGATGGTTTTATCTTGGAAAACCGACGGATCACATAAGAAGAACTTTGTGGTTTGGTAGGGATAAGATATGGTTCCATACACGCCATTATCAAAGACCAACTGCAGTAACGAAAAATGTATGTGCAGTTGGTTCCATATCAACTGACGGAGGACCAAAAGACTCACAGAATGGCTGTATTTCTGGGTCATCTGCAGTGGTACCATGAGGAAGAATATGCGTTTCTGTCCCGTATCGTCACCGGGGACAAAATGTGGTGCCAATATTTTGAGCCGGAAAGCAAACGGCAAAGCCAACAGTGGAAACGTGTGAATTCTCCCCCGTCGAAGAAGTCCAAAGCCGTACACACAAGTTCCGGGAAAGTTATGATGACGTTCTTCTTCGACAGCAAGGGTCCGCTGCTTGTCGACTTTCTTAAGCATGGGGCCACAATCAATGCAAAGCGCTACGAAGATACTTTGCAAAAACTGAGGCATGGCATAAAATCTAAACGCCCTGGAATGCTTTTTAAAGGCATCGTCCTTCTCCATGATAACGTCCACCCCCACATGTCCCATCTGGTGAGGGATACACTTCAACATCCTCCTTACAGACCAGATCTTTTCCCATGTGATTTTCAAATTTTTTGACGACCTGAAGAACGACATTTGTGGACATCGATTTCAATTGGACGAGGACGTGTGCGACTGGGTAAGGTTGTGGATCCGTCAGCAGACTACATGCTTCTACAAGAATGGAATTGACAGTCTTGTCTCCCAGTGGGATAANTGTATTAACAGTAATGGAGATTACTTTTGAGGTAATACATTTTCAATTACACTTTTTGTCGTTTGGCCAGTTTTCATTTGACTGTCCCTCATATTTATGGAGTGTTACTTGATTCTGTAATAATATGTTGTCATACTTTCGAGTGTGGTATTAGTAATACCATATTACCCTCTCTCTAATTCTATAAGTATGATCTTACTTTTGATTGTTGTTTTTCTGGACGATTCAGTAGCTTTATCATATTTTATGTTATGATAATTTTGTTGACAAACAGTGGAGCTACATGGCATAAATAACAACTGCAAATACTTGAAAAGCTACCAATAGTAATGACAAAACATCATGAGTGGTACTGAATCTGAACTGTGAGCTTCTAGTTCTAGTATGAACTGAATCAACTTCGTNTCAGCAACGCTAACATGTTGGATTCTTAGTGTAAGTGCTTGTGGTTAGAGGGCCATACTGCCTCTATGTTGGCTATGCTTTAGAACCTACGCCAGCAGAGTTCAAGATAGCTTTCAAAGTGATTTTGGCCTGGTTGTCAAAATGGCATAAATTGTCATGCGAAANTTGCCAACTTCAGTGGCTGAAACTTAAAATTATAGATTCTTTAGTGTTAGTACAATATTTATTTTTGCATTGTACCTCATCTAAGAGATCAAAACACGACGTGTCGCATTTATGTGGCTATTAGCTTTAATGTGTGTTATTTTAAACAGGTATCAAACATATTATTGTTACCGCACTTAGGTGACAATATTTACGCTATTACATTTGTATCCCAATAACGGATGTTTCTTGCAATGCATTTAGGCCTATATAATAAGTTACGGGTGTATTCAATGTTAAATTCTGTCAGTAATTTATATGCCCACTTAATTCATATTGCCTTTGTGCTACAACTAAAATATTCAATAAGTATGCTATATTATTGTTTGAAACAGGCATTTTAGAAAAATTATACTTGTACCTGTATGTGATATTAATATAAAGAGGGTTTGACTCAGTGTGAAATGTGCGAACATGCAACTGCACCATAAAAATCACGTGTAAATATTACAAATAATAATATACTGAAATCAGAGGTTCATCAGTGCATTTATAAGGATGCATGGTATAGAAAACTTATATTTAATATGAGGGCTAGAAATGTGAAGGCATTTATTTTTGTGAAATTAATTATTGGTCAACAAATTTTTTTACTGAAATAAGAGTTAGTGACCATATAAGTTAACCATTAAGATGAAATAAACAACCCATTAAAACTACTACGAACAGACTTCTGAAAAAAAAAAAATTACACACCTCCATTTCTCTGTGTGATGTTAAGCCTCACAGAATCACGAACTGTTTTCAGTTGTTGGCCACTGGTTATCCTCTTCTGTATTTCACTCATGGTAAGAGCTTCCCCCACAATTAAATGTCTCTCCAAGATTGACTTGGCCTGAAAAATATAAAGGTTTTAATTGAAACAACCAATTGGAAGACATCCATTGTTAGTTCATTTAATTCTCAGGAGATGGATTAATCACCGCTGTTTAAACCTGGGGTCTATTTGCTCAAGTGTCAAGCACACTAACGACTAAACCAATCTGTCAGTATATAACGTTTTTTTAATGGTAATAGTCTGCAACCACTAACACATCCTAATTAATCTACATTGCAACTCTGTGAGTGACAACACCACATATTATTTTTTAATATTAGAATGAGATAAGAAAATATGCTCTTATTTCTGTACCTTACCGGTCTGAGTTGTAAAATGGCTGCACTCAATGGTCAGTAATATAAATTGTCAGGATCATTTTTCATATTTGTTAAAATTTTCTGTAAACATTAGAGTTTAGAATGTTATGATTGGAATTTTCCTTTTTGTTCTCTTTTCGTTCGGTATCCTGCTATTCCAAATCGGAGTACTTACTATATTAATTTCTTAGCTTGCGAGAGTACAGGGTTATTAAAAAAGAACTCCCTCCCTGACTTCAAAAAATTATTGTGTTTATTACACACTAATTCTATGCTTCCAATTTAGGTACATGTGTAGGAAATCAGAGTTTTATTAAGACAGTTAGAGATGCTCTATGTGACTTGCTCGAGTGACACCACAGATATTAGTGCGATATTCTAATTCTCCCCAAACACGGCGCAGCATGTCCCGAGTCGATGGTGGCGATTGCAGTGTTAATGCAATCCCGTAGTTCATTCAAACTGGCTGGTAATGGCGGCAGGTAGACACGATCTTTCACATAGCCCTACATAAAGAAATCACACGGCATCAGATCGGGAGAGATGGGAGGCCATTCCATCCTCCACTGCCACACGCCCGATCCATCTCTGCGGGAGGGTTTGCTTAGGTACGCTCGTACCGAACGCTAGAAGTGCGGAGGGGCTCCATCCTGTTGGTATATGAAATCATTGCTGTCAGCCTGTAGTTGAGGCATGAGCCACTGCAGTTGAAGCTCTCAACTTTCCCAATTTGTTGATTTCCATGGGCTTCGTCGTAAAGTTTCGTGGACTCGGTTCACACTCTCGTCCGGCACTCTTGGTCGGCCAGTAAATTTTCCTTTGCACAGACAGCCCGTATCCAGAATTTTTATTTGTATCATTTACAAATGCGTTTCTCCGTTGGTGGCTCTTTCTGAAATTTCGTCCTACACTGTATTTGTACGGTTATAACAGACTTTTTTTCGTGGAATTTCAGGACACAAAATGACATCTCCTCTCCAGATGCCGCCATGTTGCACTACACTACTCCTAGCGGCAAAAAGTGGAACCAGCGGTACGCGCGACTATTCGAATAAAAACTTGTGAACATCAGGCACATATGTACAGTACACCCATATAATGACGATATGTTGCATACGTTTCCCACAGTAAAATTACGAAACCAGGGAGTTNTTTTTGAATAACCCTGTATTTAAGCTG
>QVQU01332521.1:0-10823 GCA_003456935.1 Machilis hrabei | reverse complement strand
TTCCTTTTTGGTGGTCCGGCACAGGTTGAGGCGCGATTGGGGCCTCTTCCACACCCTTCTTTCTTCTTTCTTTCTTTCTGGAAAAATTACATGCGGTCTGTTTCGCGCGAATGCTGGTTGTACTGTTAATGAATTAAAGCCTTATAGTCATCCTAATATTCCCTTTTTTAGGTGATAGGAGGGGGTTGTAGGTTTTATATTGTTAATAATATCTTTCGGCACGATTTGTGCTTTTGATTTGTGTGTGTGCAATCTGTGTGTCCTTTTTTGTGAATATGCTGCCACCTCACGGTGAGTTTGCTATTTTGTATATATCTCACTTTATTTAGTTTATGTTTTTTGCATTTAGTTCGATTAGTGTACCTGTGTACTGTTTTATTTGTATTAGATTGGGCCATGATTTAATTTGGTATTAGTGTCTCATATTTGTGTTTTGCTCTGACCGTCGCTATGGCGAGTGGTTCCTTTTTGTAGGTCGACTTCTAAAATTTAGATATTGCTGCTAGCTTTTTTCTTAGCTTTTTTATTGTGTTTACATTATTGTGCGTTCAAGTGGTAGTCGGCAGGACTACGCGTCTAAGACCATATCTGCGTTTCCGGACCTGGTCGAACCGTCCCAGTACGATTTTATCATCATCGCCTATATTTCTCTAATTTTCGTCTTGTGTGGGGATGTCTAGCTATAATATAAGGTGAGATCAGTCTTTTTAGGGTACTTACCCCTTGCATAGCGGAAAGCTAGCGAGAAGAATCAAATAGTTCGAGTTTGACGGCTGGATATCGAAAAGTAAAGCATCATCGAGTGGTGCCAAAAGTTGGATGGGAGCCCCATTGCCCGTTAACATGTACTTTCAGTGTAATATTCGTAAGGAACGGGAGCAAGCCACCGGCTCTTTTTAAAAAGGGCTTATATATGTGTTTATTCCGCTTTTAACGCTGCTAATGTGGTACTGTGTCATTACCAACGATAATAATCTAATAGTTTGTATTTGACGGCTGGATAGAGAAAAGTAAAGCAACAACTAGCGGTGCCAAAAGTTGGATGGGAGCCCCAATACCCGTTAACATGTACTTTCAGTGTAAAATTCGTAAGGAACGTGAGCAGGCCACCGGCACTTTCTAAAGGGCATTTAATCTGCTTTGCATACTGTTATTGTAGTTCTGTGGTAGCGTTTGATATCTTGTCCAGTCCTAAGACCCCATCTACATTTCCGGACCTGGTCGAACCGTCCCAACTTGCTGATTCGTCTTAATCGCCTGATTTTCGTGAAAATACGTTATAGAAGGTGCTTTATAGTCAATATATAGGGCCAAATCAGTTTGTCCTACGAGGTAGCCCCTAGCTTTGCAGGGAAAACAGCGCCGATGGTTTAATAGCCTGGATTAAACGATTTTGCGTAAAAGGTACAGCATCATCAAGCTGTGTCAAAAGTTGGATGGGTGTCCCAAACCTGCAGCGATGTTCTTTTCAGTTTAAAACCCATCTAGAGCGAGTGCGTACCACGGACTNTAATTGAAGGGCTTGTTAATTGTGCTTCCATCTGCTATAGAGTGGATTTTGTATCGTGTCTGTGCCAATAGGATATTTCCTGGAGCGGATATTAATTTTAGAATTAATACGTAGTGCTAGATCATTTCTCTGTTTTTTCTTTATTAGGGTTATATGTATGTTCTAGGCCTAGCCTGTAGCTGGGACGAAATTTTGGCTCAATAGGTTCACCTCTATTTGGAGATTCCTTGAATCTTCTTCTAATCATATCTTATTCCTGTCTAATAACGAGACTCTATCTGGGTTTCTGGACCGGGTAGACCCATCCCGGCAGGTTATTACAACTAGCCTCCAGTGTTTCACCTAATTAATGCTGGGTACGGCGATTTCTAGCTAAAGAGGGGTTATGAACTAACCTTTTCTGCGTAACCACCCCTAGAATACAGAATTTAGCGCTAATAATACAAAACTCTTGGATTAATTGTTTGGAGAGTTTAGGTAAAGCAGCATCGAGCAGTGTCACAACCTGGTTGGGAGCCCCAAACCCTTAGTATGGCACTCTCAGAGTAAAACTTGTCTAGTGCGATTGCACGATACTGTCTCCAGTTTAAGTGGGCCTAGCGACCTCATCTGCATCTAGAGCAGGTGTTCTTTCGTCCCAGCGTAATATTGTCACCAGTAGGACCCATTACCGGGCCGGAATACAACAAATACTGAAAATAGATAGTGTGTAAAATCATTGACTTGTCTTTTCCGGAGACGAGCTATAGTGTTTAATTTTGTTGATGGCTAATAGAACAGCTCGTAGCTCCTAAAGTGTAATACATAGGTAAATTTTCAACAAGTGTGGGTATCTTCGGAGTAGAGAATTACTCGGTTTAGACCATATCCTCATATTCGTACCTGGTCGAACCGTCCCACTCACGGAAAAACTGGTAAAGCCAGTATTACTCCAATTTATTTCTGTCTACGCAATTTATTGCTGTCTACGGCTAATTGCACTACATTGGAGGTAATAAAAAATAGTCACCCTCCGCACTGAACCCAAAACAGCGTGCGTGTCTGACAGATAGTGGAGATTTGGGCGAGTTTTCGTTATTTAAAGTTCAGGGAAAGCAACATCGAGCGGAGACAAAAAGTGGTTGGGTGCACCAATCTGTTTCTTGGTACATAAGGGTATTATCGGTCTAGCCAAACCAAATAAGGAAGCCCCTTGAGGCCATGCCACCTAAAATGAAGACCACAGCTCCCAAAACTGAGAAAAAGAGCAAAGTAAAGATAAGGAAACGCCCCATCAAAATAAAACAAACTGACGAAACCAAAGATGTGGTCATTGAATCCAACTCGGATGAAACGTCCTCTCAAGGCGATTACCCTGCACTGAATTTGTCAACAACAAACAACCCACAGCGGGAACCGCACCCGGCTAGCGACAATCATCAACCCGCAACTGGGCCTGGCTCTAATAAACACAGTAGAGACAACATCCAAACCTACATGTCTCCAGAGAATTCCTGGGTATTACTAGGAACAAATGAAGAACGACTACTGGCAGGTAAAGCCAGTTCCTCACGACAGTTTGGCTCTGGACTAACCAAGATAAAAAGTCCCTACATAAGGACAAAGTCGCGTCGTTTACCGAAACGGTCAGAGGCCAGCCAACAACGGATCCGGGAGCGAATAGCTACCTTGGACACGGGGAAGGACGACTTTTTTCCCAAATTCCTCCCAAGTTTGGGCAGGGAGTTACAGGGTGATAAACCAGTAATCGCGGACTGCGCAAATAGTGTCAGCCAATCTACTAAAGTCTCAAGTCTCCAAAACTCCAGGTCACAGACTTCAAATGAAGGGAATAAGGAGGTGGTCTCCCATTCCCAGGTGGCAGACTCTCATAATTCTGCGGTTACGCAGACCCAACTAGGCTCGATCAACCGATCAACTACGGACCGGCCTACCTCTCAACCGTCTAATCAAACGGGTGAGGATGGCCAGGCCANCCTTAGCAGGCAAGAGGGCTACTCCCAGGCTTCCCTGGGCAAGGCATTCGAAGCTTCACCACCTCTGCTGCCACTAAACTCCAAAAGTTCAGAGGAGCAGCTACCTCTCGAAGTACAGAAAGCTTTTGAGGCATCTCCACCATCACTACCACCTCATCAGAATATGGCCCTAACAAGCCAGATTANAGAGGTAGACAGCCAACCAGCCTCGAATCGGCTGGAATCTTTACTAAGAGAGTTCGAGTCATGGCAATCCCCCCCACCGCCGATGAAGGAGACAAATCTGCAAGAGGACCTGTTGCCCTCTCTACCAGAAGAGGTTATGACCCCTTTAGCTTCACAAAAGTCTGGGACTAATGCTACACAACGGTCAGAACGGGGCACAGGGAAAAACCGCAGCAGCAAGGGGATCCAAAGCACGGATGAAATCACCAACCCGTATCCAAGAGGCAACACATCAAGCCAGGAGGGTACTCAGGCATCATCGGGCACGGAATTAGGCTCCGCGGCACACCCAGGTCAATCTCAACCTGGCTCTCAAAATAGGGAAGAGATGAACTCAAGCCCAAGGGAAATCGGGGAGGAGCTGGATGGACTTACACCACATAATGCAGAATCGCCCATGTACAATGCACACATGGTCACCTTGGATAACACGGGAGTCAACTCACCTCTCCAAGAAGATACTTCAGTGAATGAGGCGATCAGAGGTTATCAAAACGGTCACCCCTCGCAGGGTCTTCTTGAAGACTCGTTCCAATCGTCAGAGGAAGGATCTTTACATGTGTCAGATATGGGCCACCTCGAGTCCACCACCTCCGCAGTGCAGCAGAATGCAGTCATGGGCTCCTCGGAGGAAGATATCTATGTGTCAGACAGTCAGGATATCGATAAAGACCATCTAGCAGCTATATACTTCAAGCGTGCGGTTGCAAAGGCTAGCACACCAAAAAGGAAAAAAAGGAAAGTCGCCACGGTACCCAGCCAAAAACTGCAACAAGACAACAAAGACACAAGCCCAGGGGGAGCCAGGCAAGTTCATAGAGATGACTCTACAGCCACTCAGGCGGCACTTGACTCCTCCCAAGATTCAGTGCACAGCGAAGTACCACGTGCGAATGTCCCATTGAATCACGTACCCTCACCACTTACATCGTTCACAGTATGCCTCAAATGTAAAGACGTATCAGAGCGTTTTAAGAGGAGCGATTATGACGAATTAAGAACCTACATCAAATCAAAAGTGGGCAGTATAAACAAAATGATCTTCTTTGACAGGCACGCGGAAGTCAGGGTGACAGTCAATTCGCTAAGCAAGTGCGACCAGTTGCAGAAGATAACCCAACTCCTGAACACAGAGGTTATCGCCTGCCGCCTGCTACGGCAGGGGACTCAGAATCAGATAACAGGGGCCCTTCCTCAGGGACAAGGATTGCACCCAAGTGCTCATGTCTCGGGTAACTCACCAACAACGGCAACCCCCAGACCGGGAAACAAGGAAATAGTGGTCGTATTCCAAAGAAGACCATTAGACAGATTCCGAAAGGTGGACTACTCGCCATTGGCCATGACCATACAAAGGGCAATCGGCCCTAAGTTCAAAGCGGAGTTTCAGTCGGGCTATACCAAGCTGGCCGTCACAGTGGATTCTTTAGAAAAGGCAATAACGTTATCAGAACTTCGGGCACTGGGCAAACTCCCGATATCCGCTAGGATAGCAAAGTCCACGCTATTTCAATGCGTGTTAATAAAGAACGTATCGTCCACAGTCTCCGATAGAGCTATATCCACGGAGCTAGCACCCCTCGGGTTACTGAATCACCAAAGATGGTCGAGAACCATTTTCACGAGGGATGGCATCAGACAGAAATTCAACGGGATAATTAAGCTCAAGTTTCCAGAGGGTAAAGCTCCGGCAAAAGTCTGCCTGGAAGGCGTAGAATATGACACAGAAGAGCTAAAAGATACTCCCAGCTTCTGTAAAAACTGTTGCGGCTTTGGACACAGCTGGAATAACTGTAACAGCGCTACGGTGTGTCCAAAGTGTGGGGATAGTCATCACCTGCAGAGATGTAAACGCGCAACACCAAAATGCCCCAATTGCGGGGGTAAACACCTGGCTTACGCATCAAGCTGCCCAGCAAAACAGGAAGCCCAGGCTACGCTGAATAAGGCAAAGCAGCAAGGGCTAAGTGCTTTGGCCATGAGAGCAAAAAGGATCAACACGGCGGTAAGCGTATCACAAGGAACGGACTCAGAAGTGATTGAGGAAGGACTAGCATCTAACGACACTAACTTTCCCCCCTTAGCACAAGCTAATCAGCAGCCAATGGCACCAGAGGAACAGGAACCACATAATCAGCCACTTGCACCGCGAGAACGCCGTACACAGCAAATACACCGCTCCCGTAGGGACCAGACCAGGAAAAACGTAGTGTCAAGGAGTGGCACAACGTCTCCAGAAAGAGCTACTGACGAACGCCTTGATAACCACTCAGGGGTTGGTGGGTCAACTAGTGTTAAAGAAAGGGAGGAACAGTTTGGCAATTTAGAACACCGTGAGCACAGGCCACTGGAAGCTGATTACGAAATATTCAAAACTTTCACATCGGTAGACGGAGAGGAGGTAATATTCATGATACACTTTCGTAAAAGGTCGTATCACTATATGCAGTTCGTGAGGGACTTCACAACAACTGAGGCACCAAGACGTTAACAAAGGAGTTAACACAAATTGAAATACACTACCATGGCCAAGCTGATATCTTGGAATATCAGAGGAGTGAGACCTAATCTCGCACACCTNCAACAACTAATAAAACGTCACCAACCAGCAATAATAGCCCTTCAAGAAACCAAAATAGATAANACAAAACAGCATATCAATATAGCAAACTATANGCAGTTTTACCCGCCAGATGTAGAACATGGNTACCACGCCATGATCCTTGTACATAATTCACTACCGGCAGCCATAAACCCCTCCATAATGTCCACGGAGAATGTGCAATGTGTAGCCGTTGACTGCCTCATCAACGCAACGAAATACACCATAATTAGCGCGTATATTCCGAACGACGCTAGACCCAGCCAGGACCTCACAGACCTTAGATTGCCTGAGAAGAAGGTTGTGTTCATGGGTGANCTCAACGCACATCATGAGGTTTGGGGCGCACAACGGAACAACGCAAGGGGAACATGTGTCCTAGACTTCATAGAAGCTAATGGTCTGGTAATTCACAACCCCCTCCTGCCAACTTTCTACAATGGGAGACAGTGGTCAGTCTTGGACCTTATCATAACTTCAGCGGATGTGAACCTNAAAAATTGCCAGCCACTGTCATACTTATATGGCAGCGACCATTTTCCTGTTGTCTCCCAATTAGGGAGCACACGGATCTTACAGCAGAATTCTCCGGCAACTTTCAGGAAGGTNAATTGGGACCAATTCAAACTAAACATGGTGAAGGAACTGGCCGANACAGTAAACCCATCATATTCCGACTTTGGAAACATATTGCAAAATGCAATAGAAAACAGCTCNAGCATCAAACACTTCAAATATAACACTAAAATACCCTGGTACAACAAGAGGTGCAGGAAATTGGAAGCGAAAGCCAAACACTTACTTGCAAGGGCCAAGGCGACAAGAAATATACAATATTTCCTAGCCCATAAAAAAACGGCCGCATTATTGAGACTGGAGATTACCGCCAGCAAAAGAGTGAACTGGGAGCAGCACTGCCAACAACTTGGCAAAAGCAGCTTCAGTCTTTACAAGGCGTGGAATATCATCACCGGAAGGGACCCACACCACGCACCAAAACAGCCATGGAGATCCATATTTCTTGACGAACCAACGGCATCACATGAGGANATTGCCTCTAGATTTTTGAAACACCTCATCCCCGTTAAAAGAACAAGGCAAGAGAATTACCACATTGGTGATGACAATCTTCATGATAACCTAGACATAAACAAGAACATTAAGATGCAGGAGCTCAGACAGGCCATAACAGAAAGTAATGTGACAACTAAGGACTTCCAGGGATGCAGCAACAAAGTGCTGAAGTCAATCCCAGTTTTGGCTCAAAGGAACCTTTTAACCTTGCTACAGCAATCCTTCAACACGGCCACAATCTATAAAGAATGGGAGCAAGGGGTAATNATACCATTGCTCAAGCCTCAAGCCCCACCNATTCTTTTGAGCTCATACCGCCCTATAACGATTACGTCGACTGTGCTGAAGGTTTTAGAGAAAATAATCAATGCACGTATACAGAATCACCTGGAATCCCAACACATCTACCCACCAGGAGTCATGGGTTTCAGGAAAAATCACTCGACAACAGATGCCCTGACCACGCTAATGTTGCACGTTCAGCATGCAAAAATCAGGGGAAAATCAAATGCAGCCGTTTTCATCGATTTCAAAAAAGCCTTTGACACAGTCGACCATAGGTGCCTAATCCAAAAGCTAGGCAACACGGGCATCAAAGGTAGAGCACAAAAATGGATTGCGGAGTTGTTGAGGACCAGACAAGTTGCATTAAAACTGGGCAATGTAACGTCACAATACGTCAACCCAGGCCAGGGGGTACCGCAAGGCAGCTCACTGAGCCCCACGCTGTTCAATATTTACCTACTAGATCTAATCAGCAGCATCACTAAGCTGAATCCGGAGTTAAAGGTCATTACCTACGCGGACGACGTGGTCATCTGGACGGAAGCCAGATCCCTGTCAACCCTCCAAAACAGACTACAGAGAGCGTGCGACGAACTCACACTATGGGCAATAACTAATAAGTTAAAGGTTTCAGTGGACAAAACTAAGGCAATGCATTTCGGCTGCAACAAAAAACTCACGCTTAAAATAGACGGCGAGCCAATAGAACTAGTCTCCCGGCACAGATGGCTGGGAATAATATGGGATCCTCGCTTAACGTTCACGTCAGATATCAACAAAAAAATTATACAGGCCAGGAAAGCTATTAATGCACTCAGGGCCATAGCGGGCAAATCATGGGGGGCATCATCCACAACACTTATCAGATCGTACAAGGCACTGGTATTACCCATACTGGTATATGGAAGTGAACTGTTCACCACGCTCAGCCCCAGTAATATGCGAAAGCTGCATTCGGTCCAGTCGCACGCTCTAAAAATATGTTTAGGCACCTTCGCCTCATCTGCCAATGCCGCAGCTCATGCCGAGACCAGTGTACCACCCATACAATTATTAATAGCGCAGAAACGGGAACAATATGTAAACAAATGGCTTCTGAGGGAGGGCCAGGCTGGCTGGTTATACCAGCTTTTGCTCAAAACCGTCTACTCGCAACGGGATCCGGCGAATATAGCCAAAAAGTATTTGGCAAAAGCTTTCAACGACTCAGTGCAACCGCAGGTAGCTAAGTACATTGAGGGAGACACCTTCAAAGTAGTCCATAGTAAGCAGACCCCAGAGCTATGCCTCAACATAAATTTCAACATACACAAACAACTTCCAACAGAAGAGCTGAGGCAATACTACCTGCAAAGAATAAACGAGCTAGGAAAAGACAATACGTTGGNCATTACCTACGCGGACGACGTGGTCATCTGGACGGAAGCCAGATCCCTGTCAACCCTCCAAAACAGACTACAGAGAGCGTGCGACGAACTCACACTATGGGCAATATCTAATAAGTTAAAGGTTTCAGTGGACAAAACTAAGGCNATGCATTTCGGCTGCAACAAAAAACTCACGCTTAAAATAGACGGCGAGCCAATAGAACTTGTCTCCCGGCACAGATGGCTGGGGATAATATGGGATCCTCGCTTAACGTTCACGTCAGATATCAACAAAAAAATTATACAGGCCAGGAAAGCTATTAATGCACTCAGGGCCATGGCGGGCAAATCATGGGGGGCATCATCCACAACACTTATCAGATCGTACAAGGCACTGGTATTACCCATACTGGTATATGGAAGTGAACTGTTCACCACGCTCAGCCCCAGTAATATGCGAAAGCTGCATTCGGTCCAGTCGCACGCTCTAAAAATATGTTTAGGCACCTTCGCCTCATCTGCCAATGCCGCAGCTCATGCCGAGACCAGTGTACCACCCATACAATTATTAATAGCNCAGAAACGGGAACAATATGTAAACAAATGGCTTCTGAGGGAGGGCCAGGCTGGCTGGTTATACCAGCTTTTGCNCAAAACCGTCTACTCGCAACGGGATCCGGCGAATATAGCCAAAAAGTATTTGGCAAAAGCTTTCAACGACTCAGTGCAACCGCAGGTAGCTAAGTACATTGAGGGAGACACCTTCAAAGTAGTCCATAGTAAGCAGACCCCAGAGCTATGCCTCAACATAAATTTCAACATACACAAACAACTTCCAACAGAAGAGCTGAGGCAATACTACCTGCAAAGAATAAACGAGCTAGGAAAAGACAATACGTTGGNGTACACGGACGGCTCGTTACTCCCGGAGCACAAAATTGGAGGAGCGGCATGCATCATACCCACCTGGGAGCTCACAAACAGGACAAGAATAGAGGCATGCTACTCTAGCACAGATGCAGAGTTGACAGCCATAGAATTAGCCCTCAGATGCCTCCAAAGTAACACAGCCAGATGGAACAGCGCGTGTATCCTAACGGACAGTCGAGGGGCACTGCAATCGTTAGTGAGCACCAATCCTGGGCGCATTTACAGTGAACTACACAACACCATTAATGACACTATTAAGGATTTANGGTTGGCTGGTCGCANGGTACTATTCGAATGGATCCCTGGTCATGTTAATATTAAAGGCAATGAGCTAGCGGATGCGGAGGCAAAAGAGGCACTGCAAGATACTCACAACACACGCATAGCGCAGCCATCATTAGCTGCTATCGCCACTAGCGCGCGCACAGGTATGGAGAAGGCATGGAACACAGAGTGGAAAGCCAGCGGCAAAAGTACGGTGCAAAATATGCGAAAGTTCCTGCCCCAGGTAGCCGTCAAACGGGCCTATACGTCAAAATCAAGAAGAAGAGAGACACTTATATACAGACTCCGTTCAGGAATTACAGCTTTGAAGGGACACACATTCCACTTCGCAAACCAGATAGAGGAATCTCCACACTGCTCCCACTGCCCGGCCATAGAATCAATCGACCACGTACTATTACAATGCCACAAATACGAGGCACAGCGTCGTCACCTTGTCCATTGGTTGAAGCAACACAATGTAAACACCTTGGNGACTAAAACATTACTAGACCATAAGTACTTAAATAAAGGGTTAGATGTGGTATTGCACAAATTTTTCATGGATAGTAACATTAAAATATAAAGGT
>QVQU01331988.1:0-10133 GCA_003456935.1 Machilis hrabei | reverse complement strand
ATGTTATCAGTAACATTAACCAACGCTGTGGTGGTGCTAAAGCCTTTCCTAAAACCAGACTGAAAATTATTTAGTGAGTTTGATGCACTAATATAATCAGTTACTTGAGAACAGATTACTTTTTCCACAATTTTTGATAAAGCAGGCAACATACTAATGGGACGCAGTTCGGAGGGCTCACAAGCATTTGGTTTCTTAAGAATAGGAAGTAATATGGCAGTTTTCCACACATTGGACAAAAATTATCGTTGTGAGAGATACATTTACAATATGTGTAATAGCTGGAGGCAATACGGCAGGCAAAGTTTTACATACTGTATACTAATCCCATCTGATCCCATTGCATTAGATTTTATTTGTTTTATATATTTTAATATAATGCTAGAATTTACACACGAAAAAGAGAACTTACAGTCGATATGTGGACATTTTTCTTTAGGCTTTAATGACGACTTAGAATTTGATGTCATACCTGCGGTATTTACAAAAAATCGGTTTAAATCATCTGCATCACATGTGATGCTGCCTACCTGCTTGTTAGGTTTACCCTCGACATGGAGCATCTTGATATTTTTCCAAAGGGCTGCAGAGTTACATTCACTGTGTCATGAAAATAATGAAGCTTAGCGTTACGTATTTGCTGTTTGACCTTATTTCTAATCGTTTTGTAGAGCTCATGATCTGTTTTATCTTTACTTTTCCTAAATTTAGACTATTGTGCGTTTATTTGCTTCATTTGCAAAAGTAGCCATGGCGCTCGTTGTTTACTAACTCGCTTAGNCCGTTGTGGAACATTTTCTTCGATTTGTTTATTTATTAGTGTGTTTAAGGCACTGACTTTATCATTAATGTTTTCATATCCGTAAATGGATTACCAAGGAACCTGAGAGGCAGCCATATTAAAACTATCTCTGTCAATCATTTTCGTATCCTGGATTTGCAAAATTTGAGACTTAATTTTTTGTACTTCCATCGAATAGGATACATAAATCATATCATGATGACTGGTTTCCGCTATACTGCATTGTCCAACAACACTAATTTTGTCACACTTACAAGTTAGCACAAGATCAATTAACATTTCAGTTTCATTCAAATAATGTGTTGGTTTGTGTACGAGTTGAACCAATTCGTGATTTTCACATATACTTGATAGGTGTCTAAATTGAGAACACTGCTTTTTTAACCAATTTACATTCAGGTGTAATTTCATCTGGATGTACTTCAGTGTTAGTGATGCTGGAACTATAGTTTATTTCGTTGAATTAATTTGTGACCTCTGTGTACGTTGTCACCGAATACTTGCTGTGGCATCGACTCTGCCACTGGATCTGCTTTACGAAGAACTGCTTTGTGGTCATTGCAATTTCATTTCGAACTTGTGTAGTGCATTGTGCTATCCTCTGCTTTCTGTGGTTCACCTCGTACTGGATACTATTTACTAATGATGTAGTTGCTACATATTCGTAAGTCATCCTTTAGAATTTGCATACATTTTTATACTGCTTGCTACGATGTGTTATTCTTCTAAGTTGGCTTTCTGTAACTATCCAAGATGGTGATTTGACGTGATGCTCCCAGTCTATTAGCTTCTGCTGTTGCAATAAGACAAATCTATTATTTTAGACTAGCTGCATTTTCTGCTGTTCGAACTAGAAATAATGTTATAGTTTTCTTCTTAGATGGCTATCAACTGCATTGGCTGGCATGCTGTTATATGTGGAGTTCTCCCGGCAATTTCTAGATATCATGCTGCGTATTGGTTACATTAATGATTCTTGAAAGGTCAAAATGAGTTTTCACGGTCGTTGGAAATCTCCTTTCGTCTCAATTCTAAAAGCATTAGTACTAGTAACTTCAACTTGCCTAACTGTAGACTCTGGCGTTTATCTTCAAAATTGCGACTGACTAACCGCTCCACATCTGTATTTTGTTGCCATTTTTCTGCATACAAGTGTAAGCTGTACTATAAATTCATGCTCCTGCAGCGTTGTCAAATGTTGTGTTTCATCTCATCTTAGAGCAACTTAGGTTGATGACTTCTGGATGTAGTATAATTTGGTATTTGCATCTTACAATTGGTCTTCCTGCTCGGTGGCTAAGTGCGTATTATAACACTTTGTTGCTTGTTTGGGGGGATTGGTTGGTAAATGTCCAATAAGGGGGAGATGGCCAGACCGGCAGTCTTGTGGTGGATGGGGGAGGGGTTGGTTGGACAACGATCCAAAAGGGGGAATTGAAAGGACATCAGTTCCAAAAGAAAAGAGAGAAGGCAAGACCTAGTTTTCAATATATCACAGCCCATGCAGGTTTAAGAGGCTACTGACCGTAAAGTGAAATCAGTTTGAAGAGCATGTCTGNTGGTAGTAAGTNTCCACAGTTTTTAAATAAAATAAGTTTGTTATAATTGTTATGGTTTAGAAACGAGACTTTGGCTGTGGTAGATGGGGGAGGTATTGCTAAACCATGTCCAAGGNCAAAAGAAAAGAGAGAAGGCAAGACCTAGTTTTCAATATATCACAGCCCATGCAGGTTTAAGAGGCTACTGACCGTAAAGTGAAATCAGTTTGAAGAGCATGTCTGTTGGTAGTAAGTTTCCACAGTTTTTAAATAAAATAAGTTTGTTATAATTGTTATGGTTTAGAAACGAGACTTTGGCTGTGGTAGATGGGGGAGGTATTGCTAAACCATGTCCAAGGGGGCACTTATCTTGGACAAGTAAATAGGAGGCGTGACTTTTTACGTCATGCAGGACAGGTCACAAGTTGACAATTTGCTTGTAGTTCCAAGTTTCTGATTTAAGTGACCCAACAGGTGTAAATAGGACGTAATTTGTATAACTGGCTTCTCGTTACACCTTTAATAGATTTTTCTGAACTATTTATCTGCTTGTAGATTGGCTTACCATAGTTCATTTCATCATTCACCATTCTTCTTAGCTTCATTTGCGCCCTAATCTAATTCTTCATTATTTTCTATGGATACTTTTTAGAACTGTCATTTTTCTGTTTCTGCTTGTATTTTAATCAATCACGTAGTACTACTCTTTGCTTGTTTGGTTTTAATTAGTGCTTAAAAAAACTTTGCCATTTGGCTGCGTGACAAGGTTTTAGAATCTGGCATACTAATAAAAACTTGTCGAATTAATGTGTTTAAGTTGTAGAAAAGGGGGTCTTTCCTGTCAGATCCATTGAAGATCTTGGCCTAACGGCTGCTTTCACATCTGGTGTCTGGTCATCAGGGAAACGATAACTGTCCACGTAACATAACCTCGTGGTAACAATAGTTTGTACTTTGGATTTCGCGGTTGACACGATATTTAAGTCTTTTAACCGAACGCGTGCATATTTCAAATAGTTCTAAATCAGCACTTAACTCCCTACCGAATCTCATGATTTTCTTCTCTGTCTATTATCAATTCGATTAATTTTGTTAACTACTTTCTTTTTCACTGTATTATGTTGCATTGCTTACATACTAACAAGGGAAAGTTACGGGTGGATCACATTATTCATGGGTGCTTAGTATTAAAGAAACTAGGATACATTTAATATCTCGAGTGAGTAGCAACATGCTTGATTCAAGTAATGCTATGTTATTTTCTTTCACTCCACCTAGCCGAGATTACATTCATTTGCTACAGAATATACTTAAATTTATGTAGAGTGTGTCACTTCATCTTTTTATTTAATTTACATCGAGATGAGTATTTGTTTCTTTCTTGTACGAGTAAAAAGTAGTTATGATTCAGCTTCATGTTTGATCATCAATATTAATTTACTGGCAATTAAAGATATCCGTGACCACTCGGTTAGTACGATTTTCTTTCCATGAGTTTTAGTCATATTGTTGGTTAATGACGTTTGGTGTTAAATTGCCTTCCCACGACAATGGTTAGAATTTCGCGGATCAAAACGTCATGAACCAATTGATTTCGTCTAATCAGACTTTTCACACTTTAATGTATTTACAATTCAAGCAAAAGTTATTATTTATTTCATGCTGTTTTATTGTTCCATCTTGCTTTCTCTGTGAAGTCATTATCTAACATGTGTCTCTTTTTAGACCTTTGAACTTGTGACATAAGCAATGTGAAGCACTTGCGTTGTTGGTCTCTTAGTCAAAGTCACGAAACATAACAGAGGTTATCAGAACAACACTTGTTTAAGTGTTCGTCCATAACGCCGACAGTCTCCTAACCCGACCAGCAAGCAAACGAATGCTTCACCTTACTTATTCACATAGTGCATCTATTCTACAATATTAAACCTTGTTTTTGTAGACTGTGCCTATCTGAACAGTGAACATTTCCTAGTTCATCAAATTATTTTGGACAGTTTATCTAGTGTACATGGCTTTTAATGGTTCAACTTTGTTCAGTTACTAAAATCGTAGTGGATTTCACCTTAATGTCTGTGTTATTTGTTGTTTAATAAGCAGGTTTCCATACTTTTGATCACCCTGTACGGTCGTTTATAAGACCTTTAGGATTTATTTTAACCAGTTCTATTGTACCATACTTAACGTATATCAAACACTTGACGAATTATTTATTCCAACCAGTAGGCTCTTCAAGGCCTAAGTATGAACTCAAAATATTGTTTTTCAGACAATCCATTTAGGCTCCACACGGCCTATGAAATTTCGAAACGTTGTCATTCAGACAACCCACTATTTCCTACTCGCTTAACTTAAATATATGTAAATATATTTACAACAATAGCCTTCAACCCGGGACTCATACAGCGTTAGCTGAGACTGATCCTTAAACTATAGGATCATTACAGCGTTGCGAGTTCTTGCGTGTATTACGCACCATGCATGGGTGTGTGTTATATACACAGCTGATCTATTTGGCAACTCCTCGTAGCTCTTGCCTTTCTGTGTGTGTGTGTGTATGGAAATACCTCATTCAATCATTTGAACTTAGAACATAACCTTTCTTTGAGTAACAGCTACTTGCAGCTTTAAGATAACAATGAGTAGAATAGACTTCATAGGTACTTAGAAATTAGAACATTTACCTAAGTATAATGTGAATGTAAGCTCACAGCCGAAACAGAATTTATGTAATGTATTCTGATTCCATTTTTTTTCCTTTATTTTTATTTCACCTTTTTGGCTTTTGTTCTCTTTCGTGTTTCACTTTACGCGAAATTTCGAGAACCTGTAACACGTCGAAATTAATTTCCTTCGAGGGGCGCCTATTTCTTTCTTAAAAACGAGCTGGTTTTAGAATACTTGTAGTATTAGCACGCTGTTTATTTTTTATGAACAAGACTCTAAGGTCATATGAGCATCCAACTGGAACCTTAAGTATAAGCTGGGTATATTTTCATTAAATGTTACCCCAATACAAGTTAATGTTTGACCGTCCTAACAGTTTAATTTCGTCTGTCATCACTTGCGATTTACACAGCTCCTCAACAATTTGACTGTTGACTGTATTTTTATCTTGAATCTGTGCTATGAATACCTTTCCTTCTGAACCTCCAGTAGTGTTACTTGAAGTGCCGGCAAGAGGTCGGTTCTCTGCTTCGACCGAATTTTGAACTTTTGAATTGTCTAAGTGGACTGCCTCAGGTTCGGCTTCGTCTCTATCCTGCATCACTTCCACTACTCCTCTTGCAATTCTAGACTGCAAATTGTCAGAGAATTCATATATTTTTCCTTCTCATTTGAAAGCAACCTTTCCTGGTGGTTGAGGAATCGGACTTATTCTGCTTAGCGGGCTAGTGGAACTACCTTCATTAAGAGCGGTATGCACTGGTACGTGCACAGGTTCTGAATTTTCAGTAGTGACAGATGAACCTGGTATTTCAAAATGTTCTGGTACGAAATCCAGTTTTCTTTGGACCTTTTCTAAGTCAGCACGCCATTCCGTTTGGATTTTTCTTTCCATTGGATCTGGACTTAGAGTATATGACAGGCTAGAATTATCTGCATCCTGCTTTTCTACGATTATTGATTCCTCTGGGGAAGGATGGGGTCTTTCTCTAGTGACATATCGCGGCATACTCGTTATAACATCAGTTTCTCTGAGCAGAAATGGATTTGGAGGAGTGGTAAAAGGATTTGTAAGGTTTACCTGTATTTCTGAACCTTCACACTGATTTGACCTACGGCTGAGTGGTCTCAGATATGAAGTCTGATCAACTTTTGGAGATTCAGATGAACTGTTATCACAACACATTCCTAAGCTGAATTTTTTTATACACTTTTTTCAGTGTCGTGCAACACGCTCTCGAAGTCGTGTTCGTTTTCACCTTTTCTAGCGAATTCCATTAGAATTGGAGAATGTTTAGTGCTATCATGAGCTTCTGTGAATATATGGGTTCACTTCGACATCCGGGCACCTTACTCTTATACTTTAACAGATAAGGATCTCTTTGGAGCCTTAATTCGTTACTGTGTGCACTCGTATCTAAGGACAGTTCATTATAATGTTCTGGGCAGCAAAGTGAATCCAATAGCCAACCATCTACTTCTTCTTTCCTTTTCTTATTTCCCAGACTAAAAACATATCCAAATTGATCAATTCTTGGTGTTGTACATTGTTCACTATTTGTATCTGCCACAGTTGGCAATACATATGGGATTGTGTCTCTGGTGTACGCAGCTTTTAAATGATCTAAGTGAATGGTTCTAGGTTTGGCTCTAAGATTGTATGGGTCAATAATTTGATAAGCAACTTCACCATATTTCGCGGTCACTCTCTAGGGTCCTTCATATCGTCCTATACTTAATTTATTTTGGCCTGGTTTGTTGTGGAGTAGTTTGACATACACTAACTGAACTATGTCAACAACTTAAGTTCTAGGATTCTTGTTTCGATGTTCTCTTTGTTTTTGTCTTGCCTTTTGAATGTTAATCTTTGAAATTTTATAATCCCTACGCAGGTTTCTTATTATTTCAGCTTTTATAATCACTTATTCCTAGCTCATAGTTAAACTCTATTGGACTTTCTAGAATGCCAAAATTCATGTCCATATCACGTCCGTGATTGAGAAAAAATGGGGTCTCTTTAGTGGTGGCACATTTAGCTGTTCTGTTAGCTAATAATACCATTCCTAAATTCTTATGCCAATTATATGGGTCACCTTGGGAAATTAAATGTAATGTATCTNTGACTGTTCTTATGGCCTTTTCGCTGATTCCGTCTGTGGAAAGCTTATATGAACTACGAAATATTTTTTAATGCCAAATTTATTACACAATTCTTGGATCAATGTGGAACGTGAGTTTGTGCCATTATCACTTAAAAAATACTGTGGAATACCATGCAATGGGATAAAATCATACACTAAAAACTGCTACATCTTCAGCCTTAATTGACTTAAGCGGGTACGCCTCCAACCAATGAGTAAAAGTATCTATTATAACTAATATATATTTGTGTCCTTCAGCTGATGTAGGATTAATTTCAAATATATCAGAAGCTATAACTTGAAACGGGTAACCACGTATTATATTTTCTTGAAGAGGAGCCTTTTTCAAAGATTTAGGTTTCTTAATCTGACATTTATGGAAACTTTTGACATATTTCTTGACATTATTTGTCATTCCTCTTCAATAAAAATCGTTTTGCAATCGTTGCAGCGTTTTGACTATTCCGAAGTGTGAGGCGAATTTGGCATCATGGCGTAACAACATGAAATATTGACGTGTTTTGGGAGGGGCACACAATTGAGGTGTAGTCTGCCCTCTGTGATCCACTGTTAAATGATATAACACACAATTTCGACCTTACATATTATTACAGTACACATCACCTTTCTCTAATTTTTAAATTATATAAAAATATTCTGGATACTTTCTTTGCTCTTCAGCGAGTCGCTCTAAGGCCTAGTAACTTTGTAATACAATTATATCATGTTCGTCAAGTAACATTTTCCTATTCACATCATTAGCTACATTTACATTCACTGGTTTAAAACCTACTGTTTAAGTGAACCTTAACTTTTCAGTTCCTTCACCATTTGGCAAACTTGGCTCTACAACCTTTTTATTATTTTGCAATTCTGCTTCAGCAGACTCTGTACCACTTGGCAGTCATGCTTGGTCAGTTTTCTTAGTACTAGGCAAAACTTTCGGCTCATCAGATACTTTATCACTTGGCAACCCTGCCTGATCACGTTTTTGAATCCTAGTAACAACTCACACTGGATTACGACTTATAAAATCTGAATGCTGATTTTCAGAACCCGGAANGTAAATGATTTGNAAATTAAACTCTTGNNNTCGTAATAACTTTCNCATTAATGTTGCGGGAGGTTTNTCGNATTCAGCAAAAATTTTAGGGGCTTGTGATCTGTGTAAACCTGAGTTTCTCTACCAAGAATGTAATATTCAAAATCTGAGTTTCTCTACCAAAAATGTAATATTCAAAACCTGAGTTTCTCTACCAAGAATGTAATATTTAAAATGTAAATATGAGTAGTAGATACATTCAAATTCTTTCAAAATTACAGATTTATTCAACTGTGCGTCAGAAAAATTTCTTGAAAAATACGCTATCGGTTTGACGTCACCATTGTTTTCTTTTTGAGCTAAGCAAGAACCCATTGCATATGTTGAAGCATCTGTATACAAAAGAAATGGCTTGTTAAAGTCTGGATAAGCTAGTAATTTAGCATAGTTTAGTCTGGCCTTCAGAGTCTCAAACCCTTTTAAACAATCGGATGTCGAGATGAATATAACACACTTTTTGGTCAAATTAATTAGAAGTATTGCAATTTCAGAACAATGTGGAATGAATTTTGAATAAAAATTAACGAAACCAAGAATACTCTTCACGTCACGCACCGTCTTAGGGATGGATATTTGTTTCAATTTTTCTATATAAGATGGGTTCACTTCTATTCAATGTGTAGTGACTTGAAACCTAAAAACATTAGTTCGCCCACCAAAAGTTGAGCTTTTTGGGGCTTGAAGCATAGTCCTGCGTTGCGAAATCTATCAAATACCTGGGATAAGTCATTTTAATGAGTGTCTAAATCTGGGCTGGTCGTAACAATATCGTCGACATACGTAAAAGAATGAGTAAAACTCATAGTAATTTTATCGAGCAAGGACTGAAAAACTTATTGGGCTTCACTCAAACCACAAATTAAACAATTCCATTTATAAATTCCGATTCCGGGAATACAAAAAGAAGTGAGATCCTTACTTTTATCATCTATTATTGATAGTAACCACAATAGAGATCTAACGAAGTTGGATACCTGGCATTTTTTATTTTGGCAATAATCCTTTCTTTTGTTGGTAGGCTGTATGAATTGTTGTACGTGACCCAGTTAATATTACGGAAGTCAAGGATTATCTTATACCTAGGGCTCAATTTTTCTTTTTCACTAGCATTCACATCTGCCTTTTTTTAAATTACAATTACTGGAGAATTCCAGGAAGACATACTATCTTCGATAAGATCGGCATCTTGGAATTTTCTTACTTCATCTTTTGCGACCTCCAAATGTTTATTAGCTAATCTGTAAGGTTTAGTGTACACTGGGGCCTGATGTTGATGGACTCTTATTTTATGTTTTAACATATTAGTTTGGCCTATTTCTGCGATATTTCTCGCAAAAACGTCTAAATATTCTTTTAATAAATTCCACATTTTTCTTTATACATCTTCAGAAAGATGATTGAGCTAAAAATGTGATTTTTGTAAGTGTAATTTCGCTTGTGTGTTTTCGTATTTATTTGTGTGCGTGGATGGAACTTGCTTCATTTGTGTCTTTTTCTCAGGCATGTGTGGGGTAGTTGAACTAAGAGACTTTTTATATCTGCTCTGTGGATGAGTCGCGCGCTCAAAATAATTTCTGCTGACTTGCTCAGCTGAGATATTGCGGTCTGGCGAGTTGACCTTTGTCTCACCTCTTGGAGTGTGAAAGCAATTAAAGGTGTTTTCACAGGCGCTCGAACTAACAATTAAATGACTTTAGCATTCGTCGCAACAAATTGTTAAAACTTTACCTACTACTTCTCCTGGCTTCAATGTTAAAATTCTTTCTGAACTATTAATGATTATAATAGGGAATTTGTTATGTGGAAGTACTGTGCTCACGGAGCTTGCTATATACACGCAAGGTTCAAAATGTCCAACTTCTAATAAAAAAGGTTCTCCTTGT
>KZ898472.1:0-10287 GCA_003456935.1 Machilis hrabei | reverse complement strand
CAAAGAAAGTTTTTTTTTCCGACCGTAACAAAGCAAATTATAAATTAGTTTTGGAGAGAAGGTTATTTAAAATTAATCAGTTTTCAGACACAACACAAATTCATCAAGCTTAGATAACTCAAAGACGAGGTTTATAAAAATACACTAACGGATGCGTATATCAACAGAAATGAGGACGGATTATAAAAATATTTAGCCCCGTTCAGATACGTAGCATTTGGAAAGAAAGCGGGCTGCTGCCATCTGAGGAGCTGATTATAAACTGAGGCAGATGACNGTACAAAAGAGCGTCAACGGTCATCTCCGCATATAATTAATACTTGTCTTACTTACTTGTGATTCTTATGGCTTTTATTACTATTATTTTAACAGTTGCATGCGTACCGCGTCTTCAGCCTTCAGCGTATTCGTGCTTTTCATCTTTGACTTGACTGCTACATACATACACTCTCTTTGATAAACAACTGAAGAAACAAAATGGCAGACTGTTAACATTTAAGCTTCGTCAAAGTTATNGTAACTTTTAAAGGTTTTTGGNGTTACTTGTGAAGATTCTTTGTATGTCGTGTGAGACCAGATGCCATTTCTGTCACTTTTAAATAAAATGGTGATCGTTTTGAAATTCCTAATTTCGATTTCTGTTGTGTTCTTTAAGCAGTTTGAAATGTCGTTTCTGCATGAGCGAAACCTAAAGGCTGATTTATACTGCCTAACGCTCACCGATCGGACGCCCGCTACCTATCGCTTCAGAGCGCTACGGTACCAAGAGAAGCCCACAAGACCAGTGTTTATGCTCGTCTCTCTTCTGCAGCGCTATTCAGCAAAAACAGCTGACCAACGATATATGNAACCACGTTTTTTTAATCTCTCTCATTTTGTCGTAAATGTTCGGANAATCCTGAACAATGATTATTAAAGTTTCATCGTCTGGTCAAAATTCATCTTCCATCATTGCCAAGTTTTAAAAATAAACTGTTCTAACCTCGTCACGCCATGCGTACATGTGATGAGAAATCAGCATGGATCACAATATGCTTATGTTTTGAACAAAGATAATATATCTAAAAGTTGGTTTCGATTGTGTTTTGTTCTCTCTTTACTCTAAAATAGTTTCTAGGTTCAGACACAGAGGGCTTCGTTATCCTCTAGATAGTGTTAAATATAGGAAATAGAAGTTGACAGTGACAGCGTCAAAGAGGAAAATTCAATAGCGTAGCGAGTATGGACTACACCATCTAACAACGTTGTTTCTATTTCGGCTCCGCGAGCTTGCGATCGGTAGCGGGCTACAGCGCTCTGTACCGTCGGGCAGTATAAACCCAGCTTTACTAGCAAGTGTAAAGATTGTCAGCATGACATACGCAAAGCGTACAGAGTGCCGCTCTGTACCGTCGGGCAGTATAAACCCAGCTTTACTAGCAAGTGTAAAGATTGTCAGCATGACATACGCAAAGCGTACAGAGTGCGCGACAAAATGTGTTCTGTTTAAAAAGTTAAAAGAAAATAGACTGTAATTTATTCAGTGTTTGCCACAGGCTAAAATATAAATTGTTCTAAAATGACAACATTTCTCAGTAGGGTAATCCCAACCCCGTTATTGGTGTATATTAATTTTTCGAACACCACTTTAACTATTCGAGGTACCGTATATATAACAATAGAAGTCTGGAATGAAAAGATCTTACCAGTGGTTGCTCTGGCTTTTCCTTTTCTTTCGCCACTCCATTCGCCAAATACAAATTTGTTTCGCCAAAATATGTTTAGTGTCGCCATNTAAATTGCAGAGAAATAGCTTGATAAACTCCTTGAATTTGGCTCTTACAACTACTTGCAAACACCATTATTTTATAAAACTCTTGCTATAATCTTTTCGTGGGAGGTGGCCATAAACAAACAAGAACCAATAATAATTAATGCTTTATTCCACTCTTTGCATATGGCTTCAACTGATCAAGGCTTACATGGTGCATTAAATTTCACTGAGGCTGTTACACATATATGTAAGCAGTAGGCCCCTAATTGGAGCTAAATATTTTCCTTTTTCTCATTTTGTTATGTTGCTAGTAATACAATAGGCGTCACTATCACTTACTTGTAAGGAGGTCTAATATATATATATATATTCATTTCCTTGCTCACTTATTATCCCGTGGCATGCTTCATTTGTTACCAAGCCTGTCATTGGTTGCAACTTGCAAGCAGAAGTGTNATTGACGTTGTTGAGATTTCGAAGTTTACGAGGAGAGAGTTAATTGTTGTTTTCGTAAATAAACAGAGACAGTGTTTAAAGAGTACTTTACAATATACATGTCAGTAAACACAAATCGAACTGGATGTGAATTCAACCAAAACAAGAAATTAAAGAGTTAGTTATATATCGCTTTTACCTTGGCCAAGGAAAAGTTGCTTGTTTACATTTACAGCACCGTCGTCTATCGCCCGCCTTTTTTTTTACAGTGAGTAGAAACTGTTTTGTGTTACCACTTTCAAATTCGTGTTATTGCATGTTGTGTACTATTCTTTTTTCTTGCTAATATTTTTGACAGTGATTTGTGAGGGTTGCAATCAATCAGCACCGAAGAAGGGAAATTAGTTTGATTTATGATAATGTTTTGATTGTTGCGGCGTTGGTNAAAAACTCACCGTATTTGAATCGGTTTGATTCTCGACAGCGCAATGCATCCGTGCGGGATGACCTAACCGTGGACACGTCGAAGTTGCCGCCACAACTTTAAGGTCTTTCGGTTTCCCGTTCGATTTGACCTTAACTTCCATTGTCTTCGATGCTGCAGCAGCCATATGTTCAAGAGCAGTTTCCATGAGGTCATCTTCGACATTAAGGAAGAAAGTCATGTTTTCCAAACGTTTCACCAAAGAAGCGTTTTGCACAGCAGATTTTATATTCGACGAAATAATGCCGGGAAGAGCACTTGTCAAATTCGCCATAATGGCTTCCGCTTCTGTTGGTTTTTCTGTTGTTTTTGACTTACTAGAACTTCTGCTACGACTCCTAGACTTTCCTGATCGCGTCGATGTACTGTTTTTACTAGAGCTTAATGTCGATGTTGACGTCGAATTGCGTTTTGATGACTTTGAAACCTTTGGAACGGAAACTACGTCAACAACTTCCATTGGAGACTCAGTTGCATTGTTTCTTTTGCTGCTTTTTGGCCTTGAAGTTGATATATTTACTTCTGGCTTCTCGGTTGATGGTTTTTCGGTTGACTCCACTGTCGCGTTTCGAGTGCTGTTGTTTGAAGGTGATGTCGGCGATGATTTTGATGATTTTCTGGAAGAAGAGCTACTTCTACTCTTACTACCTGAACGAGATGAAGACCGGGATTTTGATTTTGGACGTGCTGTAGTTGTAGTTACTACTTCACTTTCTTTTTTACTCTCAAATTCTGGAATAATTTCAGGTATTTCTGTTGTCGTGGTAGTTGTAGTTGTGGTAGTTGTAGTTGTGGTTGTTGGTGTAGTTGTTGTTGACGGAGTGGTGGTTGTAACAGGTGCTAATGTTGCCGTTTCTTCAATATGTGTTACTTTTCCAATCTCTTCCACAACTTTAGTTCCGTTATCAACTGTACTGTTAGATGTCGCTTCTGTCTCTGTTTTACGGGACTTGCTGCTTTTCCTTTTGGATGATTTCCTAGATGAAGAAGAACGTCGTCTAGAANTTTTCTTGGGAGCTACAGTTGTCACTAGCTGTTCAATCGCTTCCTCAGTCACTGGCAATACCGTCGGTTGAATGACAACTTCTTTCTTTACAGGTTGTGATGTAGTCTGAATTTCGATCTCTTTATGTTCATCTTCTGGTTTGTTATCAAGAACATTAAGATCCTGCCTCACTGCAGATTCTGTAGAAACTTCACGAATTTTTTGTATATCTATGTTAACTGGTGATTCGATTACATCTTCTTCGGCTATTTCCGATTTCATCTCGGGTTTGAAAGGTTCAGCACCATCGGCAATAGCTTTTTCTTTTTTAGGGCTGTAACTAGGAATCTCGATAGCGACATCATGGTCTTGGGCCATTTCTTCTTCATTGAGTTCTTCACTTTTTTCTTTAAGTTCTTCACTGCTTACTACCTCAACATGTTCTTTGTTTTCCATTTCTTCATCTTTGTCGACTTGTTCTTTCTGTTCTACAGTCTCCATTTCTTCATCTTTATATATTTCATCTCCTTGAAATTTATTTTGTTTCACTTCTATATGTTTTTCTTTTTCTATATTGGCTTCTTCTGCTTCCTCGTCTTTGTTTTCTTCTGCGTCTTCTACGTGGTCTTTTTCTCTTTCCATGGCTTCTTCAGTTTCTTCGGGATCTTCGCTTTCTTCGTCTACTTCTTCAGAACTCTGCTCATCGTCAGTTTCCTCAGAGCTCTCGGGAGGTTGGTGATTTATTTCGATTTCTGGTGACATTTTTTCTTCGTCACTGCTACTTTCTGCGTTACCGATTTTCTTTTGTTCCAATTCTTCGGCGTAACTGTACTGCACACCTGCATATAACATTTTGTTGCTTGTTTCTTGAGTTTCTTCACCCTCAGCCTTATACGTTCTTTTATCTTCATGTTCATTCGCACTTTGTTCTTCCTGTTGGACATTTACATTGTGTTCAGGACGTTCTTTGTCATCTGTAATAGCTGTCTCTTTATCTTCAGATATCGATCCCACTTGCTGCAACCTTGGCGAAGAAGTACTCTTCTTCGTTGATGGCTGCCACCGTAAAGGCCTCCTCGTGACAGCATCACCACTACCACTGATTTCACCTTGTCTGTACGGAAATAATTTGGATCTAGGCATCCATTTTTGTCCAGCAGAAAGCGTTTTATCATCCGTGCTTGGTTGAAGAACCTGAGTTTCACTCGAATTTGACCCTTCTTCACTTGATTCTTCATGAGCTGTTGTAGAAATGGGTTTATGGGTGCTTGTACCACTGTAAGTGCTAGTCAGAAGAGCTCTTTGTGCCAAAAGTGTTGCCATTCTGTTTTTCAGAGCTGCTAATTTATCAACAGGAGACACATATGGTCTGTTGGAAGAGACGAACTTATTTTTGAATGGAGGTCTCTGTAAACCGGTTGATTTTGTAGTTGTTGAAGGGGTTGATGTCGACGCTGTGTCAGGTGTGAGTGTAGACGACGGCTCTATTGGAGATGACTGACTATTGAGTGCTAATCGAAGTAGAGGAGATGGCTTATGAAGGAAAGGTGACGGTTTTGTCAATGTTGGAGCTACTGTTGACGATTCTAGGGTTTTCTCATTCAGTGGTGTTACAGGTTTTGAGGGTGGCTGTTGGAATCTATTTGACAGATTCGGTCTCGAAAATCCCGTCGGTTTTGAAGGTGTTATTAATGTAGGAAACGTAAATGGAATGGTAGCTGCTGAGGTAGTTTGAGGCGCTTCAGTAGTTGTGGTAGTAGTAGTTGTTGTTGTTGTCGTATGCATCGTCACTTCTTCTGTTGTTGCTGCTTCTGGTGTTGTTGTGTCTGGCACAGTAACAACTGTTGATGAAGCTGACACAAATTTCTGAAATTGGTTGACCAGATCTGGCGACACATTTATATTACCACCAGTAGCATTTTCTTGAACACCTTTTAACAATTCCAGAAGAGTTGGGTGGTTACTTTGCAAGAACTGAAGAACTGATGGATTCGTATATTTATTCATTTCAAGCAGCGGCTTTCCACTTTTGACATTGTTGTTGCCTGCTAGTTGCTGAACCGTCGGAGGGGTGATTTCAACCACCGGTGGTGTCGCTGTCGTGGCAAAACTTTGAAGTACAGCGTCGGGGGTTGGAATACCATTGGGAAAACCAGGAGATAAACCATATTTAATATACTGTTGGATACTGTGATTCGGAATATTATTAAAAATATCCCCAGATTTTAGTGAAGGCATTTTAATGCCTCTTGGAGGAAGGAAGGGTGAAGACATATAAGATGGAGGTCTTCTAGCAAGAGATGGTTCGTCTTCTTGATGTGACACATATGAATCTTGTAAGATCTGTTGGAACCTATTTTCACTATACTGTTGAGGAATTACTGGTGAATGACCTGAACCGGAATACGCTACATGAGGGACAACACTATTTGAAATGTGTGAATCTGAGTCTGCGGTTGTTGGTATAAACTGAGGGGCAGTATCTACTTCAGAAGCCTCTGTACATTCTACTCCATACGCATACGAACAGTTACTTACGTGGCTAGGTGGGGTGACAATATTACCAGGATCGAACAGAGTCACCACAGGTGGTTGCGGACTTGGTGTTGTGGATGTTGTGGTTGGAAAAGGCGTTGTTGTTGGAGAGATATTTTGCTTACTCACTCTTCCAGGCTGGAATAACAGAAGGTAAGCGGGAATAGACGGTTGCATGAACGGGCGACCCCCTCTGTAGTAGCCACCAGGATGTTGTTGCCGCGGTCTTGGTAGCGTTAGTGGAACGATGAATGCTGTGGATTCCTCTGTTGGAAAACGACGGTATTTCATATCTTCGTTCCTCATTAGCGACTTAAAAAGCATGCCTGCATTAGCCAACGTTGGTGCTATCAAATACAGAAGCACCGCACTAGTCAAAAACACGCCTTGTAAAAACAATAGATTCTTCATTGTGTCTAATTTGTTCTTAATTTACTACACAGTAAACTTATATTTCGTTTAAAGTTAACACTCGCACTTCATGATGCAATAATGTTTCCCACACAGCCGCAAGATCACACACACACTCACAAGATCACACGAGTGCTTTTTTCAAATGCCACACACCGTGCGCCCAGTCTCTTCCCGCGGTTTACGTTAAACTGTTCAGTCAACAGTATAGAGCTCGCCGTGTATCAGCCATTCTCGACTTTCACCTTCATTCCCGCCTCAATGNCTTTCGAACGTTCTGATTGGCTGGAGATATTAGTGAGAAGCAGCTTTCGCTTTGAGGCGACACAAAATATGTTATTTATCGTGTTTCTCACTTGATAAGCATCCAATAATTTTCGGTAGATGCACACCAGAAAATTATTTTAAATAACATTTCAGTAAATGAAAGTATTCAATTTAATTTAATTTAATTTATATTTTTATATGCGTACTGTTGCAATGTTTGAAGTTTAAATCAATTTCAAACAGCAACAGAATTCGTGTTTAAAATTTTCGAACGTTTTTGGCTGTTCAGAGTTTTAAGCAAGCAACATTTCAAAACTTTATATAGGAATGAATTCAAATTTTAAAGGTCGTACTGTTGAAATGTTTGAAGTTGAACTTAATTTAGAACGACAACAGAATTTCGAACGACAACAGAATTGGTTTTCGAAATATCTAAACGTTGTTGTCTAGTCAGCTTTTTGAGAGCAAGTAACATTTAATTTAAAATGTTTATGTTCGAATGAATTTGAATTTTAAAGTTNGTTTTCTTGTAATGTTGGAATCATTTTAGAGTTATAAAATAATTTGTGCTCAAAATATTCAAAAGTTCCTGGTTGTTATAACCTTTGAACACTCAACATTTAAAACTTATAATCGTAGAAAACTTGGATTAAAATTCAAATTTCGAAAGTTTACATTCTAAAATGTTATAAGTTTTAAAGTTCGTTTCAGATTTAGTTTCGTTTTTTTTACTGTGTTGTTGGAAGAAGCATAAAACTTGTATTTATTACTTTGACGTTTCGTCGCTTGGATTAAAATCAACATTTTAAAGTTTGTATTTGAATGAGTTCGGCATTTTAAAGTCCGTATCAAATTGACTTTGTTTTTGTTATTGTCTTGTTGNAATGCGTATAATTACATTGACGTTTCAAGTTTTACAATGTTTAATTGTAATTTAAATCGGATTGAAAATGGTTTAAATAAAGAGCCGAAACATCACTACCGTTTATTACTAAATACTAGCGTTTTGTAAAGAAAATTAGGGTATTAAGGAGCTTCGGTCCCTACGTAACGTGCACGTCAACATGTAAGGAATATCGAGCACTTGGCTAATCTTGACCCGAACCTCGCATGGCATTCCAATAAGCAGTAGTGTACATCCCAAGATTTGTACACTCTTAAATTATGATGCAAATTTTCANTAAAAATTGACATGAAAACATCAACGTCCTTCAGTTTTGCTATAAAACAACACATGGTAACCCAAACTATTTTTTTACAATTAGAAAGCTCACGAAAATAATTAAAAAGTAAATTCTAATATAGAATATATTTTAAATAAATTGAATGACACTATTTCGTAAAGTAGGCTATGTCATTGACACTTACGAAAATAATTTTTTGGTCATAGGTCAAACACGACATGATTACNTCAGTGCATGAAAGTATGCAGTATTCGGTACATGAAATAATGGTAATACCCGTATTACAAGATTTAAGATTATGTGCAATGTATGTTGCATGCAGTATTTGAAGCACGAAACTGTGTTTATTTTGATACATTTTTTGATCCAGCGTCTGTTTTTTCACGAATCAGAATCCTTGATAACAAACTGTTTATCGACGATGCATTTGCCCACTTTTATACTCGGGACTAGATTCCTGGATGCCATTAGCAAAGCTAGGTGTCTGGGGCTGTGTGACATGGGATATCGAAGCTCTATATTTGTGCGTTATCGAATTGTGATCGATATATCGAATATCGAACCTTTCGTATTTCGAAAAATATCGCGTTTTGAATTTCGATAAATACCGTGTTGTCCAAAAGTCTGGAATAAAATTCATAATTGTTGGGTGGGAGTTGACTTTTGGAAAAAAACGCCGGAACACGTCAACTTTATTTTTTTGTTACTAGTATTTGAGGCACAAAAGTGTATTTTTCTCCCCTCTCCCTTACGGGTTAGTACGTAATCCACCATTTTTTTTTTAATTGCGACCTCATTTTTTTCCTCCAGAAACAAAAACTACTGTTTGTTCTGAGTTCAGTGATACCCCATAAGTGGGGTGCGAAGTAAATAGTTTTCAAGACACAGAGGTTCAAACATCCAGTAAACGATAATTTGTGTACTTGAATTATTTCCAATTACTGTTTGCAGATGTTTATTCTGTGACGTGTTTTGTCACACAAGCAAAGGTGTCAATAATTCAGGGGTCGCGCTGCCGATCGCATTTTTCGCCAAATGCGATTTTTTTTATATATATGGCGAATTTTTTATTCATTTGGCGATTCTTGTGGCGATTTTTTTATTTGCTTGGACAATCCTATAAGAATTTTTTATTCATTTGGCGATTCTTGTGGCGATTTTTTTATTTGCTTGGCAATGCTATAAGATTCTTAAATTTATTTGTTTAAACACTTTATTGTAATATATATTTAGCATGTTTTCTTTCTTCTACAGTACCAGCATCGATTCTGATACCCGTATTACAAGATTGAAGATTATGTGCAATGTATGTTGCATGCAGTATTTGAAGCACGAAACTGTGTTTATTTTGATACATTTTTTGATCCAGCGTCTGTTTTTTCACGAATCAGAATCCTTGATAACAAACTGTTTATCGACGATGCATTTGCCCACTTTTATACTCGGGACTAGATTCCTGGATGCCATTAGCAAAGCTAGGTGTCTGGGGCTGTGTGACATGGGATATCGAAGCTCTATATTTGTGCGTTATCGAATTGTGATCGATATNTCGAATATCGAACCTTTCGTATTTCGAAAAATATCGCGTTTTGAATTTCGATAAATACCGTGTTGTCCAAAAGTCTGGAATAAAATTCATAATTGTTGGGTGGGAGTTGACTTTTGGAAAAAAACGCCGGAACACGTCAACTTTATTTTTTTGTTACTAGTATTTGAGGCACAAAAGTGTATTTTTCTCCCCTCTCCCTTACGGGTTAGTACGTAATCCACCATTTTTTTTTTCGCAACCCAATTTTCTTCCTCCAGAAACAAAAACTACTGTTTGTTCTGACAAGGGAACTATGGGAGTCGTCTATCGAGGTGAGAAGTAAATCCGGTGACATCCGATAGAGAATGTAATGCCAAATCCAATGTGGGCAATNAAATATTCAGAATATTGACCTGTGTGGCCCAAATGACCAAAAACTGTTTGTACATTGGAGATATCAAGCAGATAGATAGAACGATAAGCAGAGGTAAGAAGTTCGGCTTTAGAGACAGAGGTCGGTGGTTTGAATCCGCAAAATGTTTTTAGCAGAGTACATATATTTTTATTGTATAAATAATTTCTGCAATTTGAACGTTGTAATGCAATGATGTTTGCTTTTGCAAAAATGGATATTATTTTTTTGTTAATCTTTTGTTTGGTTTTTATTATGGTATGTATTATTACAATTGATCGTGTTAGCCAAGC